>SNQJ01S0045686.1:26382-49153 GCA_010110895.2 Picea sitchensis | reverse complement strand
TTCACCATTCGCCATACAATATATACAATGTTTTTAGGTATTCCGTAGATACCAAAACCCTAATCCCTTAATCCGGGATTAATTTACAAATCAGCTAAAAATAGCAAAATCCGCTAAAAATAGCAAAAAACCGCCCAAAAAACGATCTAGGTGTAGGGATCGTCAGACGCAGTTGTCGTATCTGATGCACCCACACACACACACATGCAAAGAATATAACACATACCCAACATGCTGGTTCCACTTTTCAGAGGGCGATGGATATCGCTTTCTGTGGTCTAATCAATCAATCTGTAGTAGTCTATCTAGATGATGTTACCATTTTCTCAAAGAATAAAGAAGATCATTTAGCTCATCTAAGATCTATTCTACAGTGATGTCGTTAGTACGGTATTTCTTTAAATCCTAAAAAACATGTCTTTGCAGTAGAATAAGGTAAGCTCTTCGGATTCATTATATCAAGTGAAGGGATGATTATTGACCCTGAAAGGACCCAATTCATTTCAAAACTGCCCCCTCCCTCTTCCAAAAAGTCCATGCAATCTTTCTTAGGTCAGATAAATTTTGTTAGGAGGTTCATCCCCAACTTTTTAGAAATGGTCAGACCATTACAAAATTTAATAAAAAAGAATGTACAGTACCATTGGGGACCTTTAGAAAGTCAGGCTTTTCACTCAATAAAAAAGGCTATAATAGATGCTCCTTCTCTAATGAGCCCTAATTTTTCGCAAGACTTCACCCTCTACATGTTTGCCTCTGATAGGTCTTATGCTGCTGTCCTAACCCAAAATAATGCTGAAAACAATAAAGTCCCAATTGCCTTTATGAGCTCAGCCTTTAAGGGAGCAGAACTTAATTACCCTGTAGTAGATCAACAGGCCTATGCTGTTTTTAAAGCGGTAAAACACTTTCGATCTTATCTACTAAAATCTAGAACGAAAATCATTGTCCCTTACCCTGCTGCTAGAAATTTGTTAGAACAGAAAGAACTGGGTGAAAAAAGGGAAAATTGGCTCACATCCTTACAAGAATATGACATAGAAATTACCCCAGCATGAATTGTTAGAGGCCAAGATTTATGTAAATTGGTTGTTGATTCAACTATAGGACAACAAAATGAAACTGAGGTCACTTCAGGACCAACATAATAAAAATCAAATCTGATGTGCACAAAACCTTACTAGTCCTTGGTATGATGAAATCAAGTTTTATCTAATACACGGATCAACTCCCCGGCACCTTGATCCAAAAAAGAGGAGAACAATGATATTAAAGTTTGCTTCTTTTTAGCTGGTAAACTGTATTTTATTTCACCAAAATTTTGATGGAATACTTATGCGCTGTCTTGACAAAGATGAAGCAGAAAAAGTCTTATTGGAATTACATGCAGGGGAAGCTGGTGGGAATTTCGGTGGAGACACCACTGCCCACAAAGTATTAAGAGCAGGTTATTACTGGCCTACTCTTTTCAAATATGTCGATGCCTTATGCCGCAAGTATTTGATCTGTCAAAAGGCATCTAGGCGAGTACATAAGTCAGCATTCCCGCTACAACTTATTTCGTTAGACTCCCCTTTTCAACAGTGGGGCCTTGATATTATAGGCCCTATCAATCCGACATCCTCTCAGTAGCATAAATACATCATAACAGCCACAAATTATTTCACTAGATGGTCTGAGGTTGTCCCATTAAAAGTGGTAATCACCAGCCAGGTAATATCCTTCCTAAATGAAAATATTATCACTCGTTTCGGTATCCCTGAATGCCTAGTATTTTATAATGCTTCCTATTTTTCGTCTCTTGAAATGAGTGATTTTTCTTTAGAAAAAAGAATAAAATTAAAGTATTTCACCAGTTATTACCCTCAAGGAAATGGTTTGGCTGAATCAACTAATAAAAACCTGATCAGATCATGAAGAGAACGGTCTCTGAAAATCATAAAAACTGGCATAACGCACTATTTAATGCAATTTGGGTTGATAGGGTAGCTCCTAAAACTGTTGTCGATAATTCCTCCCGTTTCCTCGTTTATAGCAGGGAAGTGATTCTTCCACCGCATGTCCTTCTTCCATCTCTACAGTTATCACAGAAGGTGCAAGAAGAAAATTGTCCTCCCTTGGAAAGTTGGATTAACACTTTGCTGAAGTTAGAGGAAGTAAGGGCTCAAGCAAAATGAAAATTGGATCAACATCAACTCATTGTCAAAAACTGGTTTGATTCCAATTCTGCCTCTGATAGAAATTTTGAAGTAGGCGATCTTGTCCTTAAGTGGGACAAACCTCATGAGGGGAAATGAGAACATACTAAGTTTCAAAACCTGTGGTTAGGACCATTTTTAATTGCTGAAAAACTAGGTCCCAATTCCTTTCGCCTGTAGAATTTAGAGGGACATCTAGACACCTTCCCGGTGAATGGCCAAGCTCTCAAAAAGTATTTTACCTGACGACTCTCCCATACGCCTTTTGTAAATATTTTTTGTTTTGGTTTCCTTGATGTTTGTTTTTCTTTGCTAGTTTGTTTTTGTTTTCATTTCTTTTTAACGGTCTTTCTTTTTGAAACAAACATGTATGCACCATGGGCTAGTTCAGACAAAGAAAACATAATACTTCCCCTCGAAAATAGCTTCTAAAGGTTGTTAGAACATTAATTGTTGTATTTCTCTGAAATTGTAGCCTGGTTAAAGATGAATTTTTGTTTGAAAGGCATTTTCTTGGTTTCAATTTGCACTTGAAAGTATTCATGACCATCTTTAAAAATATTTTTACGTTGTCCCTGTTCTTTAAGAGAGAAACTCAATGATGTCTCCCTATTCTTGAAAATCAATTTTATTAATGAACTATTTTTGGATCTTGATGAAGGACAACACGAAATTTTTTAAGGTCTGTGATATATCAAGGTGTGTTAAAAACTAGAATTTTCAGTGTCACCCCACTTTGTTGAATATCTTTAAAAATATGCCAGAATGTGAATAATGTCTTAGAGAGCTGTGGGAAGTGTTTGTAAACCCGTCGGGACACTGAACAAGTTTGCTGGCAGTGGGTAAATACATGCATGATGCCAAGACAACTTCATCGGGGTACTGAACATGCCTACTGGCAGCGAAGCAATGTCAGGTAAAAGAAAATTCTCAGATATGAATCTCATTTTTCCCCTAAGTGTCCTTCGTTCTGATTTGAAATTTATTGACAGGATACAGATGTCAAAGTGGGTTAATTGACATCCCTATCGAGGCTATGAACGCCTGCTAGCAGTGGTGGCCCTATCAACAGTATTAGAGACATTAACTTAAACGTTGTGGCTTTCTTTTGCCAAGTTTTTCACAAGTTTTCATTTCTTTAAAAACAAAAGTTATATGAAACTGGACTATGTCATGATTATTTAAGATGTTCAAATAACCTTTCAGTTGTTCTTCAATTCGAAATTTTTCAGATTTTTCTAACCTGAACTCGTTCATGTTACGAAGATAACTCCTTCTCCCAGCATGTTGCCATTGTTGGCAGCAATAATATAATTGTTATTTTTTCTATATCAATTAAATGATCTATATAGATGCCTAACTAGGGTCATGAAATTTTATTACTCTTCATGAGCAGTTTCCGAAACGAAAATTGTAAATTGTCGTTTCTCCCTATTGTCTATTCAAGATTTTTTTTCATGACTGGAAGCATGAAAACATGCAACTGTGATTACCATTATGTTTTAAAATTTCATTAAGGGAAAATTGTTCAAATAGTTTATTATGGAATTTTGATTCCTTTCCATGAAGATGTTACTCTCTTTGTTTTGATCCTTTCAATTCCAAGCATGCTTAAGAGGTTGATGGTTTTATGAACAAAGGACCCCCATGATTTGATTTTTTGCATGGTTTTGGTTTGATTCTTGGCTACATTTCTTTTACAAAACTTTGATCTTTCGATTTTTTACTTACCCAAACTTGGTGATCAAACCCACGGTGCGTGCACCTATTTTCGTTTTAATGCTTTGGTCCTAGCTCATACTGAATGCAAAGATGGAATACGATTTGCAGACTGCCATCATTTCTAAGGAAGACCTTGGGCTTCACAAACCTTCTTCGCATGCATTTCAATTAAACGTCCATCCCATCGTATGAGTATTTACAACATTCATTGTTGGGCTCAGGGTTATGGCTCTGTTTTGTTTTCACAAACCCTCCCTGTATGTTGTGTTTGTTTGATTACCCTCCCGTCCAGTATGGCTCCTGTCATGAGAATTGAACCAAACAGTATCCAAACCTTGCTCTTATACGATGATGATAGAGGAGATTTGGAGAGAAGTGGCTGGCTCGTTTTCATTAGGAAGTTTTAGGGTTTCAATTTATAGGTTGCCCAAGAGTTGGCTTTCTCCTTTGATGGTTGTAGAGCAAAAGTTGGTGATGTGAAACTGGAGGTCACCGAGGAGTTCCCAAGTCAAGCCACAGGGTTACCAAAAAGCGATCAAAGGTGGTTTAAAAACACAAAAGTGGAAGAAGTTCCTTGGACCCTGCTGTTTACATCTTAAAAAATTAAGGGATGCGAAAAAGGTATGCCCATTTCTGCCCTAAAAGCTAGGTGGCACAATTTACTTGCTATGTCAAAGAATTTTTTCACCTGTGAGGGACGTTTCTGTTTGGACTTTCTCTATCATTTGTGCTTGCTTATGGTTTTTATGGGTTTTCCCTTGAAATTGTCGTATTACTTACTGAGGAGTCTTTATAAAATGGGTAAACGATATAGAAAGCAGCGAGCCAACTCTAGCCTCTTCCATCACGGCCTAATTAAAATCTTACTTGTGCATCAATTAGAATTGCAGAGTGATAATTGGGACTTGTTTGTAGTGAGAAATGGTTTCTCTAATCCAAATATTGATGAGGTTGATAAGACAGTGGTTGAAGAAACCCTAACCTACCCTACAACGCCCCTCTCACCCATCCAAGCCTGTGTCTTGACCCCCTACAACAAACCCTTAAGCATGTTTGTTTTCATTCTTAAGTTAGATTATTTGGTTTGTTGAATAAACTATATTTCATTATTAAATTAGTTTGTTTTATTCATTAAATAAAATGAGATTTCATTTACTAAAACAACTAGCTACATAATCGTAAGATTCTATAGCCAGTTATGTTAATTCGAATTATGTAAATTAATGACATAAAATATATCTTAAATCTTTCTATTTTCCTTTTCTGTCAGGATATTCAGGCGTCCATGATTTCAAAATTGATCTGAGGCACTCTTGAGACCTTACAGTCATATCTATGATGTATTTTGAATGAACATAAATGAACTATTGTTAGTTTTGGAGGATTTAGTAGGATCAGGGTGGTTTCGTCCCCCTTTATTTTTGAAGAAAATATTTGATCTCAGGATCAGAAACAGTTATCTTTTCTGAAGCCTTTATAAACCTAGCATTTTGAAATCACAGGCATCTTGGCCTAGGGCTCATTGTGAAACACTTATGCTCAAATTTAGACATGAAAAATATTTACTTTATGCTTTAGTCATCTGTGAGTTTTGTTGTGATCTATAATTTGTTTATCTTGGTAATTGAATGATTGCAAATAGCTTTTATCTTCACAGATTGTTTTGTTGTCAAGATAGTTTTTCTTCATGTTTCACGATTTATGCTTCAGTTTTATCAAAACAATTGAACAATATTTCAATTCATATTATGAGGTTTACCTTAAATATGTGGATTGATTAAATGCAAGTTGTAACTATAGGATTCAGCTTATGTGTTACTGCTAGCAGTCTATTATATCACTGTAATCATCTTGCGTTCTACTGTTTATCAATTAAATACATTAGTCAATACACAGTTTAGTGTTGGTCCCAAATAGTGTAAAGATCACAACAGATTTCTCTCATGGATGGACTGATGTACAATTTACGCTAACAGTTGGATGCATACTCTTCAAAGTGATTGATAGGTTAGTCCGTTCTTCCATTTTATTATTTGCTAGTCCATAATCAATATCATTATATGTAGTATAATTCTTACTGTCCACATTTTTCTATTTAAATAGTAGTTTTATATCTAATATTAGAGGTGTATATAGATTAAATGATATAAAAACAAAACAAAAAGAAATAGTGCATCCTGCTATCTATTTTGATTTCCATCAAAAGAACCATATCATATTCAATTTTTATAAGTTTAGATCAAACTCATTATCTGTATAACTTGTATATATGAAATAAACAAATAGAACTATTATATAAATATCTTTTAAACCATGTATATATTTAGATGTACATACATATATTAGTGATTAGTAACTAGTGAGTTTTTTTGTTTCTTCTATTTATTTTTCATTTCCTTTAGGACATTAGATTGGCCAATGGAGCCACTAAACCCGTCAGAGTGAATTAATCCAAACGGCTTGGGTTAATTAGACAACCCCGGACTAGATTCACTCTTCCAGTTGACGAGGTGTCATTTTCGCTTGTCAACAAAAGGCGCTAAAATGAGGGCTTGAATACTATTGATGGCATGTGGAGGTCGCAAGACTCCTCCCCCACCTACCCACTCACCTATAGTAACAAGAAGTTGTTCTGAAGACAACAAAAACAACAATCTGAACAACAAGAAAATTGTTGAAAACAACCCCAAAACACCTCAAAAGGTCTCCGTCAAAACAACGCCAGAGTCTTCTGATAAAAGAGACCTTGCTGTAAAAAAGTGTAACAAATGTAGATAAACTAGTTTAAGGGGCTGGGACTAAAAAACAACAAACTTCTGCTATTAATACTTGTAGAAATGTCCCACCCCTTTTGTTGACTTTTGAAATTTTCAATAGGAATGTAGATAATTGTATGGTAGATTCAGGTGCATCTTCAAACGTAATGCCTTGGTTTGTCTGCCAAAAAATTAATGCCGAGGTTCAACCTTCCAGCCTGAAAATTATTCAGCTTGATTGAACTAGTGTTAAAGTAATAGGTGAATTAAAAAATGTACTTATCATATTATCATCTAATCCTAAAGTCCATCAAGTTATTGATATTATTGTCATTGATATCCACAAAGTATATGGCTTGTTTTTAAGTAGAGATTGGTTTGAACAACTACATGGTTATTTTGCAACGGATTGGTCTCACTTGTGGCTGCTCGAGAATGGAAAGCCTAACAGAATCAAGGTAAATCGCGAGCATTATCTTAAGTTCACGGTAGCCGATTTAAATGATGCTAATGAATCATTCACTGCTTTCGCCAATTCACCTGAAATACAGGGGATGGACACTTTTTAAGCAATTTCATGGCTAAAACTTCTACCGTTACTGACCCGGAACAACAGTCTGAAATTATGACATGCACACAGTCAACAACCCTCTCTTAGTGGTCACATTCACCTGACGAAAATCAAATCTGGTCTCTTTACTTCGATGGATATAAATCTAAGGAAGGAGCCGGTGTAGGATGTGTGAACATTTATCCAGCAGGTAACAAAAATTTGATTGCTTGCCGGTTAGAATTCGAATGCACAAACAATACGACTGAATACGAGGCACTCCTGCAAGGTCTCAGAAAAGCACTAGATTTGAACATTCAGAATTTGATAGTCTTTGGTGATTCAAAACTTGTGGTTAGACAGGTAAAAAATTCTATTCACTGTTTATCTCCACACCTGAAAATCTATTAAACTAAGGTATGGAATTTAATGAACAATTTTTCTGCATTTAACATCAATTCTATTTCGAGATTGAATAATTCTGAGGATGATTTGTTAGCTAATGTCGCCTTTAAACTTTTTCCTGCAGAAGGCCTTTCTCCAAATGCATTTTTCGTTGAATTGTTGTTCAGACCATCCATCCCGGATAACATCACAAATTGGAGAGTCTTCGATGACGATCAACAGATCATCAGTTTTCTACACATGGAAGAGACTTTCCAAGGCACAGTCATCGACGAAGGTACCCACGATGAAAACCTTCATGATTTTACGGTAATACCAGATCCAAGATCCTCGGAGTCTACATCGGATATGGTAAACTCTATCCAAAAATCTGTGGTTAGATTAGAAATTTTTTATGATCTTCATGATAAATTCAGAAAATCAGTGAATTGTAAAACAAATAGTTCTTCCTTGACACATGAAAAAGTAAATCTAGGAACTAAAGATAACCCACAGTGCATCAATTTGGGGTTGGGATGTTTTGAACAAGAAAATATGACATTTATTAAGTTGTTTAAGGAATTTAAAGATGTCTTTGATTGGAAGTACGACGATTTAAAAACCTTTGATCCTAACATCATACAACACATTATCCCCATGAAACCCCAAAACCAACCTTTTCAACAGAAATTAAGAAAGATGCACCCAAAATTTGAACTGACAGTCAAGAAAGAACTAAACAAACTCTTGAATGCTAAGATAATCTTCCCGGTAAGACATACCCAGTGGGTCTCTAATCTTGTCCTCGTAAGGAAGAAGAGTGGTGAAATTTGACTATGTGTCGATTTCCGAAATTTAAACCGAGCATCCGATAAAGACAACTACCCTATGCCTCCCATGGAACAGATCCTCCAACAAGTATCTGGTTCTAAAAGACTATCACTGTTGAATGGTTTTTCAAGGTACAACCAAGTTCTCATGTCTCCCCTAGACCAGCCGAAGACTACTTTTCGTACTCCATGGGGTACCTATGCTTATAGGAAGATGCCCTTTGGGCTCATAAATGTTGGTGCCACTTTTTAGAGGGTGATGGATATCGCTTTCTGTGGTCTAATCAATCAATCTGTAGTAGTCTATTTAGATGATGTCACCATTTTCTCAAAGAACAAAGAAGATCATTTAGCTCATCTAAGATCTGTTCTACAACGATGTCGTAAGTACGGTATTTCTTTAAGTCCTAAAAAATCTGTCTTTGCAGTAGAACAAGGTAAGCTCCTCGGATTCATTGTATCAAGTGAAGGGATGGTTATTGACCCTGAAAGGACCCAAGTTATTTCAAAACTACCCCCTCCCTCTTCCAAAAATTCCATGCAATCTTTCTTAGGTCAGATAAACTTTGTTAGGAGGTTCGTCCCAAGATTTTCAGAAATAGTCAGACCATTACAAAATTTAATAAAAAAAGATGTACAGTACCATTGGGGACCTTTAGAAAGTCAGTCTTTTAACTCAGTAAAAAAGGCTATAGTAGATGCTCCTTCTCTAATGAGCCCTTATTTTTCAAAAAACTTCACCCTCTACACGTTTTCCTCTGATTGGTCTTATGCTATTGTCCTAACCCAAAAGAATGCTGAAAACAACGAAGTCCCAATTGCCTTTATGAGCTCAGCCTTTAAGGGAGAAGAACTTAATTACCCAGCAGTAGATCAACAAGCCTATGTTGTTTTTAAAGCGGTAAAACACTTTCCAACTTATCTACTGAAATCTAGAATGCAAATCATTGTCCCTTACCCTGCTGTCAGAAATTTGTTAGTACAGAAAGAACTGGGTGAAAAAAGGGAAAATTGGGTCACATCCTTACAAGAATATGACATAGAAATTACCCCAGCATGAATTGTTAGAGGCCAAGGTTTATGTAAATTCGTTGTTGATTCAGCTATAGGACAACAAAATGAAACTGATATGTCACTTTAGGACTAGCATAATAAAAATCAAATCTGTTGTGCACAAAACCTTACTAGTCCTTGGTATGATGATATCAAGTTTTATCTAATAAACGGATCAGCTCCCCGACACCTTGATCCAAAAAAGAGGAGAACACTGAGACTAAAGTTTGCTTCTTTTCAGCTGGTAAATGATATTTTGTTTCACCAAAATTTCAATGGAATACTTATGCACTATCTTGGAAAAGATGAAGCAGAAAAAGTCTTATTGGAATTACATGCAGGGGAAGCTGGTGGGCATTTCGGTGGAGATACCACTACCCATAAAGTATTAAGAGCAGGTTATTATTGACCTACTCTTTTCAAATATGGCCATGCCTTATGCTGCAAGTGTGTGAACTGTCAAAAGGCATCTGGGCGAGAACAAAAGTCAGCATTCCCGCTACAACCTGTTTCGGTAGACTCCCCTTTTCAACAATGGGGCCTTGATATTATAGGCCCAATCAATCTGACATCCTCTCAGCAACATAAATACATCATAACAACCATAGATTATTTCTGGTCTAAGGTTGTCCCATTAAAAGTGGTAAACACCAGCCAGGTAATATCCTTCCTAAATGCAAATATTATCACTCGTTTCGGTATCCCTGAATGCCTAGTATTTGATAACGCATCCTATTTTTCGTCTCTTGAAATGTGTGATTTTTCTTTAGAAAAAGGAATAAAATTAAAGTATTCCGCCAGTTATTACCCCCAAGGCAATGGTTTGGCTGAATAAACTAATAAAAAACTGATCAAGATCATCAAGAGAATGGTCTCTAAAAATCATAAAAACTGGCATAATGCACTATTTAATGCAATCTGGGCTGATAGGGTAACTCCTAAAACTGTTGTCGGTAATTCCCCCTTTTTCCTCGTTTACGGCAGGGAAGCGATTCTTCCAACGCATGTCCTTCTTCCATCTCTACAGTTATCACATAAGGTGCAAGAAGAAAATTGTGCTCCCTTGGAAAGTCGGATTAGCGCTTTGCTGAAGTTAGAGGAAGTAAGACCTCAAGCAAAATGAAAATTGGATCAACATCAACTCATTGTCAAAAACTGGTTTGATTCCAATTCTGCCTCTGACAGAAATTTTGAAGTAGGCAATCTTGTCCTTAAGTGGGACAAACCTCAACAGGGGAAATGAGAACATACTAAGTTTCAAAACCTATGGTTAGGACCATTTTTAATTGCTGAAAAATTGGGTCCCAGTTCCTTTCGCCTGTAGAATTTAGAGGGACAGCGAGACACCTTCCTGGTGAATGGCCAAGCTCTCAAAAAGTATTTTACTTGACGACTCTCCCATACACCTTTTGTAAATATTTTCTGTTTTGGTTTCCTTGCTGTTTGTTTTTCTTTGCTGGTTTGTTTTTATTTTCATTTCTGTTTATCAGTCTTTCTTTTTGAAACAAACATGCCTACACCACGGGCTAGTTCAGACAAAGAAAACATAATACTTCCCCTTGAAAATAGCTGCTAAAGGTTGTCAAAACATTAATTGTTGTATTTCTCTGAAATTGTAGCCTGATGAAAGATGACTTTTTGTTTGAAAGGCATTTTCTCGGTTTCAATCTGCACTTGAAAGTATTCAGGACCTTCTTTAAAAATCTTTCTACACTATCCCTGTTCTTTAAGAGAGCAACTCAACGATGTCTCCTTGTTCGTGAAAATTAGTTTTATTAATGAACTATTTTTGGATCTTGACGAAGGACAACATGAATTTTTTTAAGGTCTATGATATATCAAGGTGTGTTAAAAACTAGAATTTTCAGTGTCACCCCGCTCTGTTGATTATCTTTAAAAATATGCCAGAATGTGAATAATGTCTTAGAGAGCCGTGGGAAGTGTTTGTAAACCCGTCGGGACACTGAACAAGTCTACTGGTAGTGGGTAAATACATGCATGACACCAAGACAACTTCATCAGGGTACTGAACAGGCCTGCTGGAAGTGAAGCAATGTCAGGTAAAAGAAAATTCTCAGATATGAATCTCATTTTGGCCCTAAGCGTCTTTCATTCTGATCTAAAATTTATTGACAAGATATAGACGTCAGAGTGGGTTAATTGACATCCCTATCGAGGCTATGAACTCCTGCTAGCAACAGTGGCCTTGTCAACAGTATCAAAGACATTAACTTAAACGTCGTGGCTTTCTTTTGCCAAGTTTGTCACCAGTTTTCGTTTCTTTAAAAACAAAAGTTATCTAAAACTGGACTACATCATGATTATTTAAGATGTTCAAATAACCTTTCAGTTGTTCTTCAATTCAAAGTTTTTCAGATTTTTCTAACCTGAACTTGTTCGTGTTATAGAGATAACTGCTTCTCCCAGCATGTCGCCATTGTTGGCAGCAATAATATAATTGTTATTTTTTCTATATCAATTAAATGATCTATATAGCTGCCTAACTAGGGTCATGAAATTTTATTACTCTTCATGAGCAGTTTCCGAAATGACAGTTGTAAATTGTCGCTTTTCCCTATTGTCTATTCAAGATTTGTTTTCATGACTGAAAGCATGAAAACTTGCGACTGTGATTACCATTATGTTTTAAAATTTCATTAAACGCAAATTGTTCATATAGTTTATTATGGAATTTTGATTCCTTGCCATGAAGATGTTACTCTCTTTGTTTTGATCCTTTCAATTCCAAGCATGCTTAAGAGGTTGATGGTTTTATGAACAAAGGACCCCCACGATTTGATTTTTTGCATGGTTTTGGTTTGATTCTTGGCTACGTTTCTTTTACAAAACTTTGATTTTTTGATTTTTGACTTACCCAAACTTGGTGATCAAACCCACGATGCATGCACTTATTTTCATTTTAACGCTTTGGTCCTAGCTTGTACTGAATGCAAAGGTGGCATACGATTTTTAGACTGCTATCATTTCTAAGGATGGCCTTGGTCTTCACAAACCTTCTTCGCATGCATTTCAATTAAACGTCCATCCCATCGTATGAGTCTTTACAACGTTCATTGTTGGGCTCGGGGTTATGGCTCTGTTTTGTTTTCACAAACCCTCCCTGTATGCTGTGTTTGTTTGATTACCCTCCCGTCCAGTATGGCTCCTGTTATGAGAATTGAACCAAACAGTATCCAAACCCTTCTCTTATATGATGATGCCAGAGGAGATTTGGAGAGAAGTGGCTGGCTCATTTTCATTAGGAAGTTTTAGGGTTTCAATTTATAGGTTGCCCAAGAGTTCGCTTTATCCTTTGATGGTTGTAGAGTGAAAGTTGGTGATGTGCAACTGGAGGTTACCGAGGAGTTCCTGAGTCAAGCCACAGGGTTACCAAAAAGTGGTCAAAGGTGGTTTAAAAATGAAAAACTGGAAGAAGTTCCTTGGACCCTGCTATTTACATCTCGGAAAATTAAGGGATGCGAAAAAGGTATGCCCATTTCCACCCTGAAATCTCGGTGGTACAATTTACTTGCTCTGGCAAAGTAGTTCATCACCTGTGAGGGACATTTCAGTTTGGTCTTTCTCTATCATTTGCGCTTGCTTATGGTTTTTATGGGTTTCCCTTGAACATGCCGTATTACTTACTGAGGAGTCTTTATAAAATGGGTAAAAGATATAGAAATCAATGAGCCGACTCTAGCCTCTTCCATCACGGCCTAATTAAAATCTTACTTGTGCATCAGTTAGAATTGCAGAGTGATAATTGGGATTCATTTGTAGTGAGAAATGGTTTCTCTAATCCAAATATTGATGAGGTCGATAAGCGAGTGGTTGAAGAAACCCTAACCTACCCTACAACGCCCCTCTCACCCATCCAAGCCTGTGTCTTGACCCCGTACATCAAACCCTTAATCGATTCAAATGTTTTTCAATAGTTTTGTGAGTAGGTTATACATCCCACTGACTGTGTTAAAAACTTAAAGAAACCTACAGGGAAGAAATCTAAAAGTAGTGTTGATATAAATTTTAAGAACAAAAGGGCTGGGAGATTGATATCACGGAGTCTTCATAATAAGACGAATTCTCATGCAAACGCGATTAGCATGATTGAGGTTAATGAGAGTTCTGACTCTGAAATTGACAAATTCCTTGCAGAGGAGGACCCTTTGTCATTCGAGCCACACCCTGATCGACCCTATAACTATCGATAATTTACCTCCCTGTTTGAAAGACAATCTAGAGTTTGTTGGTGTCAAGCTTTGCAATGAATCTACTATTCATATGGAGGGTGCTCCGGTCCACAATATTGTTTGTTCTAATTCAACCACCACACAGTCAAAGTGTGAGGTCTGTCTATCATGGATTGATAGATATTATACTGATATCCCATTTCTACAGTCACGGGTTAAAGCTTTAAAAGATCAGATTGATGTTTTAACAAGAGAAAACCACAGGCTTGAATCTATCATCCAAGTAAAAGAAAAAAGTATGAAGACCATAGGTCATGTGATATTTAAAATCGTTGAGGCTGCTACAGCCATTGTAAATTCCAAGGTTTCATGATACGATTTGATTTCATGGTTAGAGGTATGATCTCTTAAATTAATAGCATGTTTGTTTTCATTCTTAAGTTAGATTATTTGGTTTGTTGAATAAACTATATTTCATTATTAAATTAGTTTGCTTTATTGATTAAATAAAATGAGATTTCATTTACTAAAATAACTAGCTACAAAATCGCAAGATTCTGTATCCAGTTATGTTAATTCGAATTATGTAAATTAATGACAGAAAATATATCTAAAATCTTTCTATTTTCCTTTTCTTTCAGGATATTCAGGGGTCTATGATTTCAAAATTGATCTGAGGCACTCTTGAGACCTTCTAGTCATATCTATTATGTATTTTGAATGAACATAAATGAACTATTGTTAGTTTTGGAGGATTTAGTAGGGTCAGGGTGGTTGCATCCCCCTTTATTTTTGAAATAAATATTTGATCTCAGGAACAGAAACAATTATCTTTTCTAAAGCCTTTATAAA
This sequence comes from Picea sitchensis, assembly GCA_010110895.2. Classification (NCBI taxonomy): domain Eukaryota; kingdom Viridiplantae; phylum Streptophyta; class Pinopsida; order Pinales; family Pinaceae; genus Picea; species Picea sitchensis. Next base: position 34,618 of record SNQJ01S0045686.1, on the reverse strand, counting down.
CTTATCATTTTGTAATCACAGGCATCTTGGCCTGGGGCTCATTGTGAACATCTTATGCTCAAATTTAGACATGACAAATATTTACTTTATGCTTTAGTCATCTGTGAATTTTATTGTGATCTATAATTTGTTTATCTTGGTAATTGAATGACTGTAGATGGCTTTCGTCTTCACAGATTGTTTTGTTTTCAAGATAGTTTTTCTTCATGTTTCACGATTTATGCTTCAGTTTTATCAAAACAATTGAACAATACTTCAATTCATATTATGAGGTTTACCTTAAATATGTGGATTGATTAAATGCAAGTTGTAAGTGTAGGATTTACCTTATGTGTTACTGCTAGTAGTCTATTATATCACTATAATCATCTTACATTCTACTATTTATAAATTAAATACATCAGCCAATACACAGTTTAGCGTTGGTCCCAAACAGTGTAAAGATCACAATAGATTTCTCTCGTGGATGGACTGATGTACGATTTACGCTAACAGTTGGATGCATACTTTTCAAAGTGATTGACAGGTTAGTCCATTCTTCCTTTTTATTATTTGCTAGTCCATAATCAAAATCATTATATGTAGTATAATTCTTACTGTTCGAATTTTTCTATTTAAATAGTAGTTTTATATCTGATTTTAGTGGTGTATATAGATTAAATTATATCAAAACAAAACAAAAAGAAATAGTGCATGCTGCTTTCTATTTTGATTTTCATCAAAATAACCATATCATATTTGATTTTTATAAGTTTAGATCAAACTCATTATCTGTATATCTTGTATATATGAACTAGACAAATAGAACTATTATATAAATATCTTTTAAATCGTGTATATATTTAGATGTACATACATATATTAGTGATTAGTAACTAGTGAGTTTTTTTGTTTCTTCTATTTATTTTCCGTTTCCTTTAGGACCTTAGATTGGCCAACGCAACTACTAAACCCGTCAGAGTGAATTAATCCAAACGACTTGGGTTAATTAGACAACCCCAGACTAGATTCACTCTTCCAATTGACGAGTGGTCATTTTCGCTCATCAACAATAATCTATTGATAAATGAATTTCAGAAGCCTAGCTCAGAGGATCAATATATGAATGAGATGTTTGAAATTAGATAGAAACCAGGTGAGTCTATTTGGGAGATTGATCAGAGGTTCAAATGATTGAAGGGTAAATTGAAGTATGTCATGACTGATATGCATCATAGACATCTCTTTGTGAACTCACTATTACCACATCTGAAATACCCTTTTAGGAAACAAAAGTTTCAAACTCAGGCAGAGGCTCTACAGGTAGACCTACAACTAGAAGAGAACCAGTATCAGAAGATAGATCCAACAATAGAGGTGTTGAAGGAGGATATGAATAAACTCACATTTAAACTACACCAGAATAAGATCAAAGAGAAAAGAGAAGTTGTTTGGTGTATCACATGCAGGACAGAAGGACATCACAATAATGAGTGCCCAACTTTCATGTAGTACATGGAAACAGGGCTACCAAACCCTTTTCCAACAAGAGGACCATGGTGCGAGATCTTTAAAACACATGGACATGATCCATATCATTTTCCAATGATGCAGAAGTGTCAGACAATACCCAAGAGTTCATATTGCAACCTTTTCAAATCAGTGGGTCATGATGACAAAGATTGTAGGACAATGGACTTGATGCAGGAGAGAACATTAGAAACCTATAAGGTGTAGGAAGAAATGATGATAGGGAAATTTGCACCTCATTTTAACCAAGTACCACCACCATACAAAACCATGCAACCTCAGTATAATAATGTGCAACCATAATATAACCCCACGTAGTATAATCAAGTTCCTCAGTACAACACACCATGAGAAGATTGAGGTGGATACAGAGGTGGAGGATGAGGTAGAGGATGATTTGGGAGAGGCAGAGGTCCTAGTGTGCCACAAATGCCAACAACCAGGACATTATGCAAGGGAATGTCCACTTCCACCTGTGACATGTATGTATTGTCATGCAATAGACCTTGATACAAAGAACTTTCCAACATTATTAGAGAAGATTCAAGAAAAGAGAAATCATAATAATTATAATTTTTAGTGGATTTCTGCAGAGGCCAGGGATGATGGAAGAAATATCAACATAGTCACATGAGGAGGTGATAAGACAAAAATTGATGTAGTAAGATAGGAGTCAACTCAACACCAATGGGTGAAGAGGAATATTGAACCATAGAAACAGTTCAATGCGGGGAAATAAAAAGAAATATTCAAGGAGGCAAGACATGAGTTATTCAAACAAGATGTTGCATCTAAATCAACCACGCAACATACTCAGAATGTACCAATGTACGAGATTCCCTTATCAATGGACCACACTAGTGAATTACCGCCTATAGCGCAAGTAAGTACCATAAAGAATTTTCTGCAATCATGTGTTAAGCTACTAAATGACTAATCATTTGTTCAAATTTTGCAAAATATGTTAGAAATATGTAACACATAGATATAGGGGAAGTTATAACAGCAAACAATCAATCACCTCCATACAAGAATGAGGACAAGTAGGGAATTCAGGCTGAGTGCTTACATTGGAGATTTCAATATGGGGCATATCATACTGGATTTAGGCTCCAAGGTAAATGTGTTACCCAAGAAGACATGATAGTGTATGGGAGAGCCCACACTAGGATATTCACCTACCCAATTGAAGCTAGAAAAACAACAAAGAGTTCTACTAATTGGAAGGCTTAAGGGTGTGACAATAGATCTGGATGGAGTGTGCACTAAGGAAAACTTTGAAGTAATAGAAATAATGGATGGCATAACACGTTATCTAGCATTTCTTGGTCTGGATTGAGAATTTGATAACCAGGCCATAATCAACTTGAAGACAAGGAAGATGACATATGAATCAGGAGAATACAAATTCATTGCGCCATTAGATACATCAAAAGGAGAAAGGTTTGTAGAACCCACTTGCTTAGATCTGGAGGAAATCAACCAGTTATACAAAACATGAAAGGCCTAGGATTTTGGAAGAAGATCATGAGGGAATAGATGGAGGACATTATGCAGGAAAATCCACCATGCATAAGGTATTGTGCGTAGGACTATGGTGGCCAACAATTCATAGATATGGTAAGGACTATTTCCAGAGATGTGATGTCTGCCAGAGGGTTGGTAAACCTAATAGAAGGGATGAGTTGCCCCTAAGACCACAAGTAAATTTTTAGGTATTTGAAAAATGGGCAATAGAATTTGTGGGACCAATTAACCCACCAACAAAAAGGTAAGGATAAAGACATATCATTACTACGACATAATACTTAATGATATGGGAAGAAGCAACACCATTCAAAGAATGAAATGCATAAACAATATCACACTTCTTGTTTGAGAAAGTGATCACTATATTTGGTTGTCTAAGGATTTTGATGAGTGACCAAGGTACTCAATTTATCAACAATACTATCAAGGATATGACTGAGGATTTTTAAGTCTATCATCAGAAGAGTACACCATACCATTCTCAAGCAAATGGAACAGTAGAAGATTTCAATAAGATCTTGGAGAATGCTCTGAGAAAGATCTACAATGTCAACATGGATGATTGGGATTTGAAAATACCAACAATACTATGGGAATACATGACTACATGTAAGAAGCTGACAGGACAAACACCATTTAGGTTAGTGTATGGGCAAGAAGCAGTGGTACCACTGGAATTTATGATACCCAGTTTGTGCGTAGTAACAATCACCAACATGAAATAAAGAGGCACAATGAAGGAGAGGTTGAATCAACTAAAGGAGATGGAAGAGGACAAGATTCTATCAAGATTTCATCAAGAAGTAAAAAAACCAAGGGACAAATCTTGGCATGAAAGACATATCAAGAGGAAGAGTTTCAAGGAGGGAGACCTAGTCTTGCTCCATGACAACAAATGTTTTCAACATCCTGGTAAATTTAGAATGCATTGGGTGGGGCCATATGAAGTGAAGATTGTCACAGAAGGGGGATCTCTATAGTTAAAAGACTTGGAAGGTACATAACTGAAAGGACCGATCAATGGGAGTCGATTGAAACTATATAGGGACAATCGACCTCTGAACACTTAAAAGTTATAGCGCAGTAAGAACACACGTACATAGTGTATTATAGTAGGAGTTAAGATAGAGACAATGAGAAAAATAAATAAAAAAGGAGAAAAATAAGGAAAAATGAATACAAAAATTAGAAAAGAGAGAAAATACAAAAACAATGGGGAAAAGTTGCACACAGTAACTAACCACGACAAACATCATAAGACCGTGTGCAGTAAAAAGTGAACTTGGCGCAAATGCATGAAAAAAGGTAAAAGTAAGCATAACCTAGTTTATAAAAGGAAAAAAAGTGTAGAGTTATTCAACACTTAGCAAATTTCGACCTCAGAGTGAGAAAGAGAACCTGTGCCCTAGTTTCAAATCAATGAAGTCGCATGCGGAGGTTATGATAGTTGCACATGATGACTCCATTGAAGTTTGGGTTGCCAAGACAGTTTGTCTGGGTCACTCGACAGGGACAAAGGTGTAAGGAACAAATGCAACAATCAAATACTATAGTTGAGATTGAGGATGTGACCATCTCAGACCTAGAATTGATTAGCCCAACATAGGTCGAGGAAGATCTCCCTACAACCCAACAAGGAGAGATAGGGAAGAGATTAGGATCCAAAGATAGGAGTTCGAAGCCTAACCTCGAAGCACCGACGAGACAAAATGACACAATGGGACTCCGACAATCCTAGACACAAGACAAAGTACTGGTCAAGGACATAACCAACAAGCTAGAGTCAGTGGAGGAAGAAGAGGGAACATAAGAAGCAGAGGCAGAAACGTATGCTTCAGGAAAGAAACTAAAGACCCCAAATAGTATGGAAATCACCCTCCCATTCCTTCCAGATGCAGTCCCCATTGGAGATGACATGTTGGGGAAGGTCCCAAAGTTGAGGTATGCGGACCATGACGTGCACAACATGACCAAATTCCCAAAATTGGCTGAAGACAACTATTTGATCAACACAACGAAGATTGGACCCCTAGGACGACCAATGCTAGAGCCTACGTAGTGGATTACAAGGATATACAATTCATGTATAATGAACCTCTTGGACTTATCACATTTTGGGTGGGGTAAGAATATTGGGTTGTGCATCAAACAACTGGTCACCCGGGCTCATGGATTAATTTTGTGGATGGACAAACCAGTGTAGATCAACATCATGTTAATTGCTAAAATAACAAGATTGCCTACAATAGGTGCACCATCAAAAAAATTCCTGGAAAACAAAGTGCGTGAGAAATAACTGACAGAACAATTGAAGGTACATTTCAACATGAACAGGGGGAATAGAGGCCTCATCATCAAATAAATCAAGGATGAAGCCGCAAGATTCACTAGTAAGCTAATCGCGTGCAAGATGCTGATAAATATTTGTAGAGAGGAAGCGCCAGCATGAGTGATCATAGTAGTAGCAGTGCACGAAGGGGATGAAGTTCAGTTGGGCATCATACCTACTGAGCTAGTTCCTACTTATCTGTCACGACGCGCAGGACAATGGAACCGAATTCCATTACTCATGTCTGCTAATATTAATAGCTCTGGAAGGGTGGTAGGAGCCCAAGTTCATTGCATTCTTAGACAGAGTGGGAAAATTCTATGCCACCAGGTATGAGTCTCTCTAGAAAGTGAAGGATAACAAGATGCAATAGGAAAACAACACTATGTTTGCCATGTTTCTAGAAGAAATCTAGCATCGCACAAAAAAAATATGGTGCATACCTATGGAGGTCGCACAAGAAATAAAGGGGATAGATAAATTCAAGGCATCCCGACATCACTTATGGATCCAAGCCATGAGGGATCCCAAAAAGGCACGGTTGAAGATGCAATATGGCATCACCAAAGAAGAGGTGGAGTGGATTATTAAGGACTGGCCCGTGTAGTGGAAACCACCTGTAACAAAACCAACCATGAGGACATGCATTGAATAATCCTCCAAGCCCAAGGAAAAGGTCGATGCAGGCTCATCAACAAGGACATGTAGCCTGACGGATAACACTCAAACAAATACAATGCAAAACCTACCAAGTGGGAGCAACACAGTACCAAAAATTCTGAGGAGAATTCCCACAACAACAAGAACATGAAGTAGGGAGTAGACAGGGAAAAAGGAGACCACACAGGTTCAAGAGAAAGGAGGCCAAGAAACAATGACAGAGTCACAACCCTCACAAATGACATGGAATCCTACGAAAGGAACATATGCGCACAAGACAAGGAAGTACGAAACAAAGCACCCCGACATCACCCTCACATGGGATGATGCAGAGCTTATTGTAGATAAGGTACAAGACATGAACGAGGAAGTGGTTAGAACAATAGAGCTGCAGAGGGAGAAGATCATGGCTAAACTACTAGAGGTTCAAGAAAACATATAGAATTTACAGAACCAGGTCGAGTCACATGCCACTGCATGACCACAGGAGGAGACACATAGGCCATCTGTGCAAAGAAAAGGTGAGGAGACCATACAATTCTTCATCCAGGGTAGGGATACATTCACGATAACATCTCAAATGATCATCTTCGACCAGGAGACAATGCATAAACCCCTAGAAGAGGTGGAACAAGTAGAGTTGGTGATGGGACGAATCCCTACAAAGGCCTTATATTGGCTATAGGATAGCGTCATGCATGAGGTACACTTTAGGGCTCGCGTAGATGCCACAAATATAGAGGTGGAAAGAGGGGTCGCATAGATGCTCCAGATCACATGAAACCAGTTGAATACTGAAAAGGAAGAGGAGAAAGAATGCATAGACAAACTAGAGCAAGGATTGACAATGACACATAACCGAATCCCAAACAACGCACATGCAATAGAGAGGAGCATAGAGGAGAAGATCAACCTCATCGCATAGACAATTGACCAGTACATACAAGATATCAAAGAGCTTAAAGAGAAGCTCAGTCCCATGACCCCACGTGAGGTCTGAGAGCAGAGGAAATCATAAGTTGCACTCCAACTAGTAGATATGGAGAAACAAGTCAACACATCAACAAGATTGTTTGATAAAGAAGCGTTTCTTTGGACAACACTGGAGTAGGATGAGTAGGTCCAATAGTGGGACCAGGAGGAAGAAAGAATAAGCATAGCAATCCAGGACCTCAAGTAGAGGCAAAAGACAATGAGCATCATCGAGCATCTAAAAGGGATGTAGGATATGAAGAAGTTGTTGGTAGATTTAAAATCTTGTTGACGGCCGAAATTGTCCGTCCGTCAATTGAGAGAGTGGAACCGGTCCGGGGTTGTCTAAATAACCCAAGCCGTTTGGAATGAACCACCCTGATGAGTTTAACGGCTCCGTTGGCCACTCTAATGTATTTTAAGAAAACCAAAGAGAGAATTGATCTGAGCTAACTAATCTAACTAAAACAAATAAAACTAACTAAAACAAACTAAAACAAACTAACTAAACTAAATACAAGAAACTAAACTAACTAACAAACTAATACACTAATCTAATTAAACAAACTACTAAATTAAACTAAAACTAAATCTAACTATTCTAACTATTATATACAATCTACTAATTACTATTATAATAACTCAAATCAACTATCTAATTACCAGTTGTAATATTACTTATTCACAAATATACACTATAAACAGCCTACAGATTTAAGTAAAACCTGCAAAACTCATGTGTTTTCTGCCCTAAGACAGCTAGGAATCTTTTTGATTTTTATATTTTATGAAAAAGAAATTAACATTACTGAAATTAAACAATCTAATATATTTGCTTAAATTAAACAATCTAATATTTTTACTGAAATTAAACAATCTAATATAAATCTAATTAAACTTATATCTGAATTAAACTACTTAATGAAAACAGTAAACAACGTACTAATTGACCTGGAAACGCTTCAAGTCTTCCCTGTGCATTATAACTTCTAAGCTGGTCAGAGCAGGGAAACTCGCACCGGTTAGTCCGTAAGCTTCTCGTAAATGATAGGTTGTGCTGCTCCTTGAAGTGTTTATAGGACAAACAAGACAAAAAAAATCATAACAATCTTATGATTATAAATTTCTGCAATAAGGGAAACCTGTTATGCAAAAAATTATATATAACAATTCAATTTATGAAGAAGATAAACCTGTCATTCACAAACTGAATTAACAATTGTTATGTCTTTTATC
>SNQJ01S0045686.1:4173-26332 GCA_010110895.2 Picea sitchensis | reverse complement strand
AAAGCTGTGACAAAACACCAAATTCTGCTTCAGTCTGTATTAGAACTCCATATCCTTGTTCTCCCACGAATGAGGATGATGATTATTACAAAAATCATAAGTATATATAGGTCTCTTCACAAGGTAAAACTTCCTTGTGGATAGTATCAAAGTGTTTTACATAATCTGGGAGATATCCCAAAATCACCTAAACTAAGAAAATAAAATGCAATTAAAATATTTGATATATCCCCTAACTACTCAACAACTCAATTGCAAATTCGATTTTACCTGCAATAAAACACAAATATCCAATTAGAAAGATATTTCAGCAACAAAACACTAAAAAATTGATCCTATAGACTTAGCTACAGAATCATTTGATTCTGTAGCTAGTCTAAAATAGCAAACAGGACTAGATAACAATCAAATGAAATCTTTTTAAAACAATCCAATTTAATTTTCTTTTAACAAATATCCAAAATGAATCACTAATAGTTCAAACACAATTTATCATTCAAATTGAAAAAGAATGCAATCGGGACATGGTAAGAATGCTCTGTTTTTCAGTTGCCATAAAATCAGGTCAAATCATAACAGGACTGTTTCATAACAAATGAAATCAATGGTCAACCAAATCGTATAAGATACGATGCAATCATAATTGATTTGTTACAGCTGCAACAGTGTGCATAGGATTCATATCGTTTTAATCAAATGCCAATATAGAAAGGCTGTTACGATTATTATCAAAATGAAAGATGCATAACAATATCCACAAAACTTTGCCATAGACTTCATTTGCTGAGTGTCAAACAGTTAACAGATATGACCGAAATAATGGTCGTAACCATCATTGACTCGTTATAGTCATAGCATTGATATCATTCGATCAAGTGTAAAGATAGGTAAATTGTTTCGATTGTATTCAAACGAAATCATCCTCAATGAGTATCGACCCAATGAATTTCGTTATTGATCACCACACAGTCAATAGACATGAGCGTGATAGAATCAACAGAATTCATAATATAAACTGGGTAAAAAATCAAAACGTATATGGCTGAGTTTAATTATAGAAACAAATCGCCATGCCGGGCATAATCATTTCCGTTTCAACAAATCAAATTTAAACAATACATTTATTGCAATATGAAACGAGATGATAACGCGGTCAAACGATGTGAATCGAACAGTTTTCACTTTGGTTATGTATTAACAGAATGATATTCGAATTGGTCGAATCAGACATGGATTATAACATTATAACAATTATGCCAACCATATCGTATAGAATATAACCAATTCAAATCAAACCATTGACTGCGTTCAAAATTGGAATTCCAGAAACAACCTATGTTTAGAAAATATTGACAACTTTAATGATCAACAGAGTATTTGATTAAAACAAACAAATCTATCCCATGATCACTCGAATCAAAGCCAAATCCAAACAAAACTTAAACGATAATGAAAATTGATTTATCGAAACAAAATTATATACAAAAGTGCATGCTTATGCGACAGAGCAGATCCACGATATAAACTGAGTTTATGAGTATGTCATGTAAATAGGTGAAAGTCATACCAGTGAGGTTGGTCGAGTTATGCCAATTTTGAATTGATGACTGTTGGAGCTGACTCCACGTTCTTAAACAAAATCGAACCTGTTGTTCGTTGTTTCTTATCAGTGGATGGCATCTTCGCCTTTTGACTGGTGAGCCTTGCAACTTGATCCTCCAGAGCATGAATTCTGGACTGCAACATTGGCACATCGAGGTAATACCTTTCCAACCATGAGCCACACTGATCACATGGTGGAGCAGCTGGTTTGGCTAGAGAAGGAGGGGGTTTTGAAGAGTCACCTAGGGTTTCACAGGGAATTTTGATGCCTGGATAATTAGGATCACTTCGCAAGAAAGGTGGTAGGTTCTTCACAAAATCATATGCAGGTTTATCACACAGACCTTCTGAGTAGGGATACTCACTTGCCAGGTAACGTTCAGCCTCTGAGTCAGAGTCTTCACTCACCATAATAGGGTCGGGGTTGACAGGTGCTTTTGGTTTGTTTCTTACCATGCGAGAGATTAACCGGGCGTTCTTCTTGCCTTTAGAATTGGCAGTAGGTTTGGCTTTAGGCCTTTTAGCCACGGGTTTAGCAGCTTCGACATGTTTGGTCACAGAACTGGGTAGGTCAATAGGAGAATCGGGTAGGGGTTTAGGAAACAGAGCACTGTAAGGCACAGGGGGTATTGATTTGCACTCGCTCACCACAGGTTTGTCAACTTGTGGTGGGATTGAGTCACCAAAATTATTGCGTTTAAGAAAATCCTCCCAACAGTCTCGGTGTAACCCCAACTTACAAACTATAAGCATTTTAATTAACCCAAAATGAAAAAGACTGTTATCGGACTGGTTCCGTTTGTACCTTTTAGACATTTTAAACAGACGCCTATGCAAGTAGTAAGGCATATTAAGCTCATAGCCCATGAAAACCATAAGTAGCCGAAGGTGGTACAAGAAAACGAAACCATACCGGCCCTCCCAGTTAATGAACTGCTTGGTTACCATCAGCAAGTCATGCCAGCGTTGCTTGAGCATATTTGTGGGCAAACCCTTGTCACAAGAACTCACCCTCTGTGACTGGAAGAGTAATGTCCACGGGACATCTTCCACTTTGCAATTTTTTGACCATTTCTATCCAGTAGCAGGCAGACCGGTAGCCAAACTGAGAAATTGCTCATCAATTTCTAACTCCACATCCCCAACTTTGGCTCGACAACCATCAAAGGTTAATGCGAATTTCTGAGCCACGCTAGGGTTATAGCCATCAAACTTTCGTATGAACGGGAGCCATCCAAATTCCTCCAGGTCACTGTAAGCACCATCAAACATCAACAATGCCTGGCTACCATTGGGTTTAGCCCTTACGACCGGGGCCATGGTGCGGGTGCATGGTAGGGTTTGGGTTGAACATAACAATACATAGGAGAAAAAAGCGTTATGGCTAACAGCTGCAAACGCTCAAAGGGGAACGAATTAATGTATGCGTGTGAAGGTGGTGGTTTAGTTCACCGCCATGCAACATATTAATGACACAATATAGTGTTGTTCAATCACTTATCATATCGTTTAAACCATACTAATCGGCCAACCCAAAATTTCGAGCGGTGAATAATCATATCAACGTGCCATTAACCAATGTAAAACCATATATCAATGCGCCATAGTATAATTCAAACCAAAGTAAAATCCAAATGTTTCACCAACGTGCCATGTGTATAATCAAACATTGCCATTCAATAAGAAATCAAACTCATACGCTTGTTACATAATCCAATGTTTTGATCAAAAGCTTTTTTAAAACATGGCGACCATAGATAAAATCGATAAGTCGAGAGTAAGGATCACGTTATATAAAAACCTTTAATCCACCATGACCCCTATATAATCAAGTATAATTCATCAATCAACATGCTCAATGCCTTATCAATTAAATAAAAATCCAGTTGCGCAATCAAAGTAAGAATAGGCAAATGGACATAGTTTGAAAAATCATCCCAGCCACTTAATAATAAACCAAATGTAAGTACCAACCAATATATCAATGAGCAGGTCATGACAATTCAAATAACGATGGAGGAGTTTTCACGCTTTCAGTCGTGAAAACCAAATTGAAACCAATTTGAAAATGTCGCTTGAAATGAAAACATCGTCTCTTTGCAAAATGCGACAAAAATTTGAAGTTCAAGAGACATCGGTGTAGGCAGCTTTTAAGGCAATAGAAAAAATTGAATTGGCTGCCAACAAATCTGTACAGACGTAGGAGCAAGAAAGACCATCCCAGATGGAACCTCTCCAATAGAAAACAATGGAAATGATTGCATAGTTGGAGGAGGAGAAGGAGAACACAACATAAGCATAGGTAGAGTGCATAGTCATGATCCAGGAGGAGATCATAGTGCAAGTAGTAGAAGCACTCACAAAGAAGGCCGCACAGGTCCAGAAAATAGAAAGGGAACTTGCAAACAAATTCTATAGCCTAGCAAAGGTTGTCGAGGAAGCACACACTGCCTAGGTGGCTCGGGATGAGCCACATGTAAGTGTTGGGGGCCTGTTGGGAACATACCAATTTTGAGGAAGAATCCAATTTTGGAAATAAAATTTTAAATTAGAAAAGTACAGTTGGAAGGAAAAGAAACACGTGCGAGGGAAAGCCGCATGCAAATGAGGGAAGCATGCAAGGCACACATGCAAGAAAACCTAACCATATTAGGGATAGGGTTTTTGAAATATATTGTAATGGAATATAAGCCACAAATAAGGATAAATAAGGACCTAGGAGGTCTAGGTAGAGGGTGCTAAGTTTTGTAATGTTCAATGAAGGAAACTGCTGTAAGATCTGATACCAATTTTGTAAGTTGTTAAGTTGTAAGTGGGTCAAGCAACTAGATCCCAAGGTTTAGATTGTAGGTTGAGGAGCTTGGTGTGATATAGTCATCCTTAAAGGGATCATGGAACCTGCTTGTGATTGTATGATCATAAATTGTAGTGCACGCGACGCCATATATTACAAAACATAATAAAATATCCTAAGATCCAGATCTTTGTGGACATAGTCCGGGAGGGGGTGAACCGTAGTAATATCTATGTTATGTGATGTGATTGATTGCATGTTTCCCTTATGTATGTAGTTAGACGATGAATGGATGAATGGATAATTCTGTGAGATCTGTTATATGTTAGATCCACTAGAATGCATGCATAGACTTAACAAGTGAATGAATAGTAAGAAGAATAGAAAGAACAACTAGATCAAGGATTAAGAAGATGAATTGCAATCCTAGATCTCCACTCTTTCCTAGACTGCAAGCATCTGAACATTGAAGTCAGCCATAGAACTATCTCATGTGAGATTGCATAGTACAATCTGTGTGTTGTGTTGCCTTATGGTTTACCAGGAGGGATGATAGTTTTAAAGGGCTTTGTTGGAAGCTGTTCAGATTTGAACTTGGGTCAGCCCAAGAAGTGGCTAGAGAAGGAGTAACAACCAACAATGCTATATACACTGTAGTCAATCACATCCTCCATATTCTCATATACCCTATTGATCATGTGGCATATTGTTCATAATACATTATCACATGTCATCCATATGGTATTCATAGTATGTTTACACCTAAAAATCATGGTATTTTGAAATGATATTCCTAGAACTAAAAATCATTAAGCATTAAGGTCATGTGGGTATGATGTCTATCATTACATTAAGAAGGATGATCGTCCTATAATCTCCCATAAAACTGCATGCATGTATTCTCTATTTTGACCATTATAATTTGTTTGGAATTACTGAAGGGATTCCAAATGAGTTGTATCCATATTGTATAGAATTGAAATTGTGGAGTCTTTGAAATTGTATACCTTCCAAACCCTCTCCCATCTTATTTCACTTATTATTTTTTGGAAGGGTGATACTTGAAGTTCCTTTCTATAGTTATTGCAGTCGAAATGGTGGTTGACCGTCAGGAGCTGACATCCATGCGAGCTCTGGAATCTCTGCCTGAGTATAACTCATGCCAAATATGTTTAGAGCGACAGGGTGGAACACATATTTTTGTTAAGTTCCAAGGGTTCAATTACCAAGTGACACTACATTTTGTAAGGGGATTCAATGGACATGAAGCTCAAATTGGGGATATGGTAATGGAGGTGTCGAAAAATTCAGTTGCCCACACCACATGCTTGCTGAGAGAAGGAGAGAAATGGTTCAAAAATCATCTTGTAGGACAAGACCTTTGCAATCGATTTTTGAAGACAGAGTTCCAGAATGCAAATTGGGCAAAGGAAATACCTTGAGCTTGGTTTAAGGAGGAATTAAACACACCATTGGAAATTTTGCAGAGGTGTTTGACTTGTGAGGGGTGTTATGCTCTCATTTTCCAATATCACATTAGAATTTTGTGATATTTTGAGTTGGATCAACAATTAAATTTTCCTTATTATCTATGGAAGAGCTTAAGAAAAATGTCAAGCCAAGTAAGAAAAAATATTAAGGACCCTCACAAGAGCTTGTATCATCATGGCTTAGTCAAAATATTGATTGTAGAAGAGCTGAGTAGGAGGAATGATTTATGGGAAAATTTTGTTGGTCAAAATAAATTTAATGAACAACCTAAAAAGGTGGCAGCATCAACCAAGCAACACATGGTGCTAATAATAACAAAAAGGGTCTAGATGAAGACCTCAGTTCCTCTGGAGCCTAGGAATTCATCTCTCTTCTAGAAGGCCAACGAAAGATAAATGTTGTGAAATCCAACCTGTTAATGGAGCCATTGTCTAGACCATCCCCAACTCGTAGAATTACCATAAATATGGCCAAAAAGGAGTTGGTATTCAAGTGGCAACCCGACCTCCTCATCATAATGTTTAGGTCTTTCCCCCCATTCATCACAATGCTCATGTGACACCCTCCTCTCATCAACAACAGAAAATGGAACAATTTCCATTTTATTTATATAATGAGGGAGAAAATGATAGAACATTAGCATATATTTTTAAAATTGCAAAGAAATAGAGGAGTAAGGCTTCAAATCCTCTAGAGAAGATACCTCCTAAACCCTTTGATAATGTATCTATTGGAAAAAATGAACCTAGTACACCATCATATGAATCATGAATCAAGGTGAAAATAAAAAATCAAAAAATTAAAAAGTTGAAGAAAGAATCCCTAGAGAAGACGATACTAAATAGATGCATACAAAAACAGAATGACTTGCTAAAAACATAAAGCCAAAATCTCAAATAAGAAATAAAAAATCTACGTTTTGAGAATAGAAAGATGCATAAGAAGATAATGAATTCTAGTCATCCATAACAAAGGAGGCGTAGTAAGAGTATAACCAAGACTAGAGGGGGTCTCAATATTTTGATAAATGTAGCTAAGATCTCCTAGCCATTCATGGATGCTTTAGTTTTGTGATCAATTTTGTGAAGATGTTTTTATTTTCATAAGGATTCTTCTTGCATGACGACATGCAAGTAAAAAAGTGTGGGGGATATGTTGGCCTCCTATTTTGTGATTTTCAAACACCATTTTTCTCATTATTATTCCACTGCTATACATTGACTTAGCCCAATTATCCTAAAAATCCATGATCCTCAACCTAAAACCTTGAAACAAGTGACTACAATGTAATGCTTTCTTATTCTTTTTTATTTCCTAAGTTTTTGATAGGTTTTAATGATTTTTTGGTACCAATATTTTCCTATGAAGAATTTCAGTTCAGTTTATGCACCAACTATGGAGTTTCAATACCTAAGTTTGGAGGTTTTCATATATACGTGCACCCATGTGGAAAATGAGCACATGGGTTTTGTAGATCCAGTCCCAAGTATGGTTTGTATCCTTTGGATCAAGCTCTAGATCTTCCATGAAAACACCAGGCCTCGGTCAAACATAGGGTCAAAGCCTTCTAATGCCCAGGAAGTTCGTGGTGCAATATTCCAAACAAAAAATATTCCAAATGACAACAAAGTGTTATTCATATGTATTCTGTCATACAAATAGCAAGAGATTGAAACTAATTTCCTTGAGCTCATCACAATTGCTAAGTTTACCCAAGAGGACCGTGTGAAGTCAAACATGGCTGATATGATTGTTATATTTGTTATTTTGAGTGCTCTGGTTCATGAGAGTACAATGCATAATCTCATCACTTTTCTTAGGGTTTCTATATGTATGTAAATTCTCAATGTAATGAAGAGTTAATGTGATACCGTAGCTATCAATTTTGGATCCAAGAGGATCATTGATTCACTGTTGTTATTACTCAGACTTACTATATGTAATGGAGCTCATGTTGTAATCTCATACTTTGTTTTAATACAAGCACTCATTCTATAATCGCATGGTGTTATCTTGACTCTGCTACTGTAAGTTTTAAGAGCTTGCTACCGGTTGGCAAGGGCCCACTATCCTGAGACGCAACGCTTGTGTCATATCACTGCTAGAGTAGTTTTTTGTGTTATATTAATATTTAGTTTTGTATTGTTTATGTTCCATTAACAATTTCATGATTGCAATTAGATTTTAACCTGTAAACGATTCATAGAATTAATCATTTTCCTCTTGTTTAATACCTATGGTATTGGGAGTGATGATATTGGTATTCATATCTGGAGATAACACGTAAAAATGTTTGAAATTTCTCAGGGATAATTATTCAAGGTTTTATGGTTTGTTGTTTCATTCAAATTGTAGTTAGTTCTCTGATTAATGCAATCTACAGATCCTTTATTAGATTAAAGTTGCAAAATTTCGTAAAGAGTCGATTCAATCACTAATAAGAGGACAAGAATACCTTGAGGTGAAGAAATACCCTCCACCTTTTGGTCATAATTGATGCTAAGGGATTGGTAATTGAAGTCTTTATTATTGTTTCAATAGCTAGTTAATACAACAAAATGAATGACAATTGAGTCACTTCTATACAAAGGAAAATTGTTTGGATACAAGAGTGCAATGCCACTATGTATTTGTCATATTACATGTATTAATTGTGAATTCAAGTGTTAATATCCATCTCTCATCAGATTTACATTTGAATTGATAAATACAACTTTAAGATAAGTAGCCCATGAATAGGAATTGGACATGTTTAAAGCCAACTGATTCAAATGGATGGTTCTAAGTAAAACTTGTGGTCATATTTTAGTAATTTGTTTCCTTTGATTATGGGAAATATCTAGGATTCTCATTTGATTCAAATCTATCCTTGTATGAGAGAGCATGAACACTTAAGTTAACAAGTGAAAGATTGCATCTAGAGTTTTGAAAGGATATTTGATAAGAGAAGTAGTCATTGGTCCTTGTATTTAAGTCATTTACCAACATTCTGATTTGTTTTGTGTGTGAACAATTTAAACATCCAGTGGTTGAGAATTAGGATGAGAAAAAATCAAAGAAAATGATAATTCATAGATCATATATCTATGCTTGACATACAAAGTTATTAAATTATGCTCATACTTGATATCAGTGTTGTGGACAAAGTGAAGTTGTTCAAGGTGATTTGCTTGATAGTTTCTTAGTGTTTTGATGAATGATTGGATTGTAGTGTGGTTCACTTGTCTCTTGAGAAGTTATATTAGTTTAAACTTCAATATTTTACCTACACATATTGTGTATACAACTCAAAAGTTTATGAACCATATTGACAAATAGACAGTGTATTAAAATAACAATTAATTAACCCAACATTTTTGGTGCCATTGTTAGGGAGTTGTTAAAAGGTAAACGATAGAAGGATAATTTTAGTTAGTTATTTATATTTGGTTTTCTCACTATATTTTGAATTTGGTGGAGGACAATACGGTAAGAAACAAAGGTGCCCTCATGAATTTCTGCAAGGGTTCTATCCTGTTGCATTCACTTTGGTGAGTCTATCCAAACCCTTTTCTGTCATGTAGTTGACTAATGGTTAGGCCTACAGATAGAAAAGGTAGTTTTTTTAAATAAACAAGTAAGATTCCAGGTGGTTTATTTGGTAGTAATAGGACCCCCCCTTACTTATCCAGATGAAAGGTATACATGTAGTTATTTGCAGGAAGGAGAAGGTTCCATATCAAAAGTGGCTCTAGAACAAAATGTTATCACTCCATAAGTCTCTTTTAATGGTGACACCCGACGATAGAAACCCCTCAGGAGATCTTCTACTATTCTCTACAATCAACCCCAACAATAAATGATGATTTTCCACCTCAACTTTCCCCAATGCCTTCGCCTCCCTCTGCACAAACATCACGGACTTAATTTCCCTCTCTATGAATCACTCGAACACTATAGAGACCACAAGGGATCTCTGCACACAATTTCCTTCGACACATAGTGCTTGGCGCAAGACACCTCAACTTGAAACTTGCAAGATTTTATCTCCAATGCATGGTTCCTTCCTCCTCATAGTTTCTTCCTCATGGCCTCTCTTGCATGTGGCCCGATGCTTGCAATTATTTTAAAAACAAAGCATGGGACATATCCCACATTTCTCGGGGATTTAGATGTTGTAATATTTATATACACCGAGGCACCCTAAAATTATTCGATGAGTAATGTGGGATACCTCTTAGGCTTGGCGCTTGTGCTAGTATGTTTTGTGGCTTATGTGTTGGTTTGGTGTATAGACTTGTGCTCGACATGTGGATGTGGACTTGGAGTTTGGCATAGTTTGTGGACTTTGATTGTGATATGGCTTAGGTTTAGACTTAGGACTTAGGTCACTTGTGTGCACACACCACCTTTTAACACTTATATGTTTTTATTTTTTATTTGAAAATAAATAAAAATGAAAGTTAAGGGAAAATAGAAAATAAATAAAACTGAAAGTTTAAGGGAACTAATGAAAAAACTAATTTTTTTCCATGCCAAAAATCATAGGATTTCTAGGCCAAAACTGAGAATGAAAGGTCATGAAACTCGATGGACAAATAAAGGGATTTCATAATTTGTGCATGAATTTGATAAAGGCGCTTTTAAAAATTTTGATGAAAATTTTGAGTGCTAACACAAACCACACCACAATAAGGAACCACCATTTAAAAGGTGTAGGAAGAAAAAAAAAAAAATCTGAATAAATATGTTGAAGACAACAAGATTGGTGAGAAGACTCCAAATACCGATCCAACATTAGAACAAGCTGTCGATCCAAAACATATTTCCAAACTCTTTGGATCATCCAAGAATGTGGTCATATCATAGATTGAATCTAAAATTGTAGAAGGGATACCTGAAGCACATATTGAGGACAAATTTATTGTTCATCAAAATCCAATTAGTGAGCCACCCTTCTCTCTGAACTGGGACAAGAAACCAAAGCTACTTGATTTTAGATTGGTTGGAAACATGGAAAACAAAGAGGAAAGAAATGTGGAAGTAGAAGGAGAAGCAACCTTTGGGTTCCCCATTCTCAATCTAGCACCAAATGTAAATATGTAGAACATTTCTCTGTCGGTATTACCAAATTTCATAAGTACTATCACTGAAGATCTGGATGCCTTTTTATTTGAATTTTATATTATATGTCAAAGTTATATTATGTGGATGATGCTAAGAAATTAAATTTATTTCCTAGAACTTTGAAAGATTTTTCCTTGAGATGGTTTATGATACTTCCAAAGTATTCTATTAGGTCTTGGGAAGATATGGAAACTACTTTTATAAATAAATACCAATATTATTGTAGAACTAGAGACTCACAAAATTATATCTTGAAGATACAACAACAGGATGAGAAAAGTCTTGAGGACTACGTTGAGAGGTTCCTATACAACCTTCATAAGACCAAACAAAGTACCTTAAACAATGATACTATTAGAATTATTTTTCTGAAGGTGATACATGAAGAGTATAGAGAAGTGATTGATATTATGGGTTATGGTGATGTTTCTCACTTACCATTCACATAAATTTGTGATCTTTGCAAGATATATTCATGAAGTAGAACCAAATCTTGTACATGAGTAAGAGATACTTTAATAAGAGCTATTAAATCTGCTGCAGGGGGAGTGACAACGATGGAGCTAGACAACTTATTTTAAATTAAAAAAAAATAATCCTTCGTACCATTATCTCGCAACTAGATAGACTTAAGATTAAAAAGAAAAAAGAAGAAGAATAAACTATTGGATTACTGAGAGGGGGGGTGAATCGGTAATAGAGAAGTGATCCTTTTTAACCACAAAATGAAAGTGTTATATCAATGTAGCATTATCATCCAATAATTGCAGAGTAAATAAACAATGAACAAATGAGCAATCTTACACATACACAGTACAAAGGTGTTTTTACGTGGAAACCCAAAGAGGGAGAAAACCACATAATTCTTTTTCTTATATGTCTTTAAGAATTACATTCATCGTAAGAACCAACTTCCTTTGTTTTCCAGTTGCAACTAGAAGGAGGCTCCAACCCCCTAGTTTCTCAGGCTACAACCTGAAGGAAGCTCCAACTCCCCAATTCTCTGTCTACAACAAGAAGGAGGCTACAAACCCCTAGTTTCTCAGGCTACACCCTAAATGTGGCTACAACCACATGTCCTTGTCCCATCCAACCGCCCTGATGTAGAAGTAGAATGATGGAACCACTATCACACTATCACTGTGAGATATACTACTGTAAACCTGTACCAATCAACCTGTAACAACCTATACCAATAACCTATACCAACATATACCATACATCAACCTGTACCTCAACTGATACCATAAACAAATGCATCAACCATGCACCAAACCTGTAAAATAACATGTCATAATAACCTGTCCAAACAACTTATAATCAACCTGTAAAATAAACAAGTGCATCAACCATGCACCAACCTGTACCATAAATGAGTGCATCAACCATGCACCAAATATGTACCAATAGTGCATCAAATACACATAAACTAGGACTCATCAAGATGTACCGACATCATCAGCTATACACCTCATGTATGTGCGAACTCATCAACTAGTTGTCTCAACCATGTACCCAACATGTACCTCAACCAAAATCCCTCATCAATTTCATCATTTAAATCTGATTTGTAACTCTGTAATAGACCTGGTGTATATGATCACATACCTGCAAACCTTTCTTAACTTCGACAACAAGAGACTAGCATTTTCATCAAACTTTACTTTAGTCTCACATGACTAATTTTGTATTAGTCAACAACCCTAACTTGAAATAATAATAACTATGTACCTATAATGAATAAAGATCTGAAAATAGTACGCAATGTTCTTCAATGTCTTTTATGCAATTCCTCTAGGTTTCACTACTTGGAACCTCTCAGAAAAGGAGTTATAGAAAAAATGGCATACCTTGTTGAATTATGGCTTATTCTAGATAGCAAACTTGTAGAGCGTGCCCTGCATATAATATTTGTTGTATGCATATGAAAATGGTACAAATAATACTACAGACTGTACTCTAACCAATACATTTGGTCTTACTGAATTTGGATCTGTTATGAAGAAGTTATGCTGTTTTTACCTGAAACACCAGTTTTAGACTAGTTTCAGGACTAGCCACAAACACTATTTTCCATGGAGTGTAACTCCAAAAATAAAACAACCCACAAGCTGAAATTCTATCACAACTACTTGAATATGTTTCCTCAATGGCCTCCCAATTTCACATTCTGAATCATTCTATAAAAAAAGTTATTGCGCAAATGGTGAGATGACCTGTAAATAACATACGTTAGAAAGCATCATCAAAAGAGTTTATCCTCCCTTGAATTTTCTCCTTCTTTACTTCACCTTCCCTCTTAAATTTTACTTAGATATCCTTTGGTTACCTCAGTCACATGTAGATATTCAATATTCTCAAGTGTGATTAAAATGAGAGAGCCTTGCCTCTTATTTATACTTTCATGTAACTTCCTCAAGGGGTTACCTTTTAACTATCTTAACCCACTTTCCTTATTTTAGGGTTAACCCAGTTATAACCACTTGTCCACTTAGTAATTTCTCCATTAACTTTATTATTTAAATAATTTCTTTTGTATCCACTTTGAATTATAGTACACTCATCACTTCACTTTATTATTTACCTTCTAAAATCTCTTAAATCACTTTCCTTATTTTAGGGCTAACCCACTTCTAACCACTTGTCCACTTAGTAATTTCTCCATTAACTTTATTATTTAAATAATTTCTTTTGTATCCACTTTGAATTATATTACACTCATCACTTCACTTTATTATTTAAATAATTTCTTCTTTGCAACCACTTTGACTACTTTGACCTTTGGGGCTTCTAGATGACTCATGAGAGTTCTCCAACTTCACATGGCCATAAATCTCTAACCGTGAGGAGTTATATGACGTTCCACATACCACCGGAAATTGCATGACATGTACTATCCATAAAAAATAGTATTAACTTCAAATATATTAAAACTCATTGCATTATACATCAAATAAACTTGGGTCCATTACCCAAACCTTTGTGCTACTGAAATTTGCTACCAGACTTTCTTCAAGTGTTGAAATCAATGAAAACCGACCCAAATAATCAACACAAAATTTAATGATCATTTATGCTAGGTGTAGGAAAATGCATCCTTTAAGAGAGTGTCCATTGGATAATGTAAAAGTTTGTGCTATTTGTGTAGATAATCATGATAAAAAAAAATGTCCCTCATTGTTGGGAATCCAAGCTATCTACCGAGAGAGCAATGGGATAGTTGAACCATCTTCTCAAGTTGCACAAAGAAGGATGTTGGCACAGGGGAAAACCCAGGGTTCAACTCCAAGAGTGAACCAACACGCCCTAACTATTGGCCCTTTCAACAACACCTGCAAAGCAGATGCAGTCTCACCCGAAGTAGCTATAGGGGGGTTGTAGGACATAGATGTATACAACCAAAGGGAATACCAAGTGGATCCAATACAAGAACAATACAACATTTATATATCACTTACTAGCTCAGATCTACTCCGCACAACTACCTATCATATCTAACACAACAATGCAATATCAATATATAAAATGACAAAGAACAAAGAATCAATCACACACAACACAAGATATATGTGGTTCACCCTCTCCCTAAGGCTATGTCCACATAAATGTGCTCTATAATATATTAAGATGAATCATATAGTTCTTATCTATGCTCTCAGCTAGCAGATCTTCTCTCTTCTCCTCTCTCTCTCTCCCCTCCCTACACACCCATCTGCAGGGTTGATCTTTTCACCCAGCTAAAGATCTTACAATACCAGAAGGCTCTACACTTAGCACTTATCTCTCACACAACAATAATCACTCATGCCAATAACAAAACTAGAATCAACAACACCAACAACCCATCCCAGGTCCTTTAGGCCTCTATTTATACATTACAATAGCTCACCGACAGCCTTAGACCGAGACCTAAGTGTCAAAACCCTAGATACCAAAACCCTAGGTGTCTAAAACCCTAGGTCAACTTGACCCACATTTTTAGGGATTCACTAGCCTGTCTTTCCTTCCTTCTTGAGCTGTGCTCCAAAGCATCCAACGGTATCTTTTTCCTCTTATTGAGTTGTCCACAATCCATCTTCCTTTTGGATCTGTCATCCTCGATCTTCTCATCCGACAACCTGCTTTCTCTTACTTCGCACCATCTTTTCTTCTCTTCTGCTCACTTTGACCTAGTATCAATCACTATGTCTTCCGTGTAGTTTGCATTTCTCCTTTTCTTCCTTGATATTTGCTTACTTCCATAACCAAGGTCCAACAGGCCCCCAACACTCACCTGTGACTCATCCCGAGGCACTTCAGATCTGATCCTTCTCTTTTACTGTGACTTCAGACTGTGCGGGGCAGCCTGTGCTTCCAGCTCTAGTCCTCCCTCGCTTCCTTATGTAGACTGTCTTTTCTGTGTTTGGTACCCAGTTTCAACTGCACCTGGTACCTAGACCCTTTTCCTTTTTATTTTACTGAGAGCCGCAAACCGGTTGTCGTAATACAATTTCAACCGGCTCCCATTCACTAATCCCTCCTTCCATTCTCCATTCAAAGTCTTCAACTACGCAGCTCCTCCTTCTGTAACATAGGAAACCTCATATGGCCCAAGCCAATGCATTCTAAACTTTTCTGGATGCTTCATGAACTTATTATCATATGCCAATACCAAATCACCTTGCTTAAATGCCTTCTTTTTGATGTGTCTGTCATGGTAGGCCTTCTCTCTTTCTTTATGAACCTGCTAGTGAAATCCTACAATAAATCTGTCTTCTTCCAGTTCTATCAACTACACAAGCCTCTCTTTCACAACACCAGTGTCATCCATATCTGTAAAGGCTGTAATTCTCACACCAGGAACCAAATATTCCATGGGTACAACTGCTTCTAGACCATAGACCAATTTTAAGGGGTTCTGCATGGTCAGTTTCTTTCAAGTGGTTCTATAGGCCCATAATACTACTGGTACTCTCAAATCCCAGTCATCCTTGTTCACACTGCATATCTTCGTCAACGTTGTCTCCAAGATTTTATTGAATGCTTCAACTATCCCATTTTCTTGTGGATGATAGGGTGTTCTCTTCTGATGGTGAACTTCAAATTCTCAAGTCAAGGATTCAATGGTCTTATTGATGAAATGTGTTCCTTGATCGCTCATAAGGGTCTTCGGGCATCCAAACCTGGTTATGATGTCATCAAATATGAAGCGCGCAGTTGTAGTTGCACTACAGTCCTTAACTGCTCTTGCTTATTCCCATATGGTTAAATACTCGGTCACAATGATTATGTATCTAGCTCCTGTGTGCTTCCCTGGTGGGCTTATAGGTCCTACAAAGTCAATGGCCCATTTCTCAAATGCCTATAGGGTCAACTGTGGTGATAAATGAATTTCATATCTTCTAGATGGTTACCCAACTCTTTGACATGCATCACAGACTCTGTAATAATCCTTAGCATCTGTGTGTAGAGTAGGCCACCAAAGGCCAACCCTAATAATATTCTGTGATGTTTCTGTTGGCACAGGGGTAGACCCAAGGTTCAATGTTACAACAACGCATCAACAAATCCCTAACTACCGACCCTTTTGGACAAAACCTGTGAAGAATATGAAGTCTCACCCAAGGTAGAGGCAGGGGTGGTTGCAGGACTCAAGTGTCTACAACCTTAGCTGGGACACAGATCTGTGATTGTACTTCTTAATAAATCACTTAGCACTGTCAGTTCCTCAATATACATTTAATAACCACTTCGCTTATAAGACAAAACTTCACAACATTAACACTGATCTAATTTATTTAAGCACGTATCATAAGTAAATAGGTCAAATCTGGTAGATCAAGCACTGAGCATATCCCTGTATATTAGATCTATCATTCTACCTATCATTAGCACTAAGCATAAGCAGATCTATCTTAAACATATCAGAGCACTTAGCATATAACACATGAACACATCAAGAAAAAGTACAAAGAACATAAGACATTGTTTACGTGGTTTACCCCCACCCTGGGGCTACATCCATCAACTCTTCTTCTTTATTGTCTTCAGTCAATCGATTACAAGAAAAAATCCATAAAAAACCCTTAATCCGCACAGGACAGAATATCTGTGCAGCTCGCTAGATCCTTCTTTTTTTCATTACAACAGTAAGCTCTCCACAATCTGCTACAAGTACCTACACTTAGCTCTACAAGTCTCTTACAGTCATGCACAAATATTTCAGAATATACTCGCACTTAGCATGCATTCACATCACATAGATGCACTATTCTCTTCAACTACTACCAACTTACATTGCCTATTCTTCTATTTATACATACAAAATAGGCCTAAACATGGGTAAACCCATGGGCCAACATCCCATTTCCATTACATATTCCCAAAAACCCAAAAAGGGGCCCAAAAGGGAGGCGATATCCTGTGATCTTCACTTTGTCTTGTGCTCCTCCTTCGATAGGCTGTCGAAGTCTCAAAATAGGTCAACATGACCAAGAAACTCCCAAAACTTGGTCAAGGGCCAACTACCCCCCAACACTCACCTGTGAATCATCCCTAGTCACTCCGGTATGACCAATTCTACCTCGAATGCCTCGATCTTGGCTCGAGCTGCTTCGACTTCTGCTTTGTTTTGGCCTCTTGTTAGGTGAACTCTTGGATCACTGCGTCATTCACTGGCCCTTCTAGGCATTTTTCTACTATGATGACGAGCTGTTCTAGCTCTGTTCCTTGGCTCTCGACCTCTATAAACAACAAGAATGCCTTATCTTGCATAGGTTGAAGCCGATGAGTGACTTCCATCACTTTTATTTGAAGCATATGGATCTGCTGCTGAGCTGTACATTATTCATGAGACCTCTTCATTCTGTCTATAACTGACAGGGCCTTCAAATGTGCCTGTAGTGTATCTGTGTGTTGCTTCTCTTCCTAGAGCTACGACTCCAACGCCTATAAATTTGGGTTCTTAGTGAGGTTATCGTATGTTTGGGCACTTTGGTTACTCAACTGCTTGCACTACAAGGAAAGATATTTTAATCTATCAACTGCGCTGTGGGCAGTTGCTTCTCGCTGGTCCCTTACATCTTGAGGAGTCTCAGGCACAGTGCAGAGCTCCAAGTCTGCTATGTGTTGATGGAGCTACTAGATTACTTCTTCAAGTTGCGCCACCTGTTGTGGAACTCTTTCTTCGACCTTTACTTCAATGATTGTCATAGAGAGAAGTGCTTTGTGAACCATTTCCTTAACTTCGAGTTGCTCGACGAGAAACTGTTCCTTGCTTTGCTGTAACTGTACTTTTTCTTCATTTCACTTTGCTTGCAGAGCAATATTTTCCCGTTCTGTAGCACTTCATTTCTCCTCAAGGTATTTCTATACTTGGGCTAAAGCCTGGGTGGCTTGTGCTGTCTCTTCCTAAGCTCATTGAAGGCGAGCTTTGACTGTATCAGCAATGCAGTGTAGTTGAGCTGGCTCATCATCTAGTTATGATGTTCCTGCTAACAAAGCCGCAGTGGAAACTGCGCGGATGGACTGTATTTCTTGTTGCACCCCTTGGACTCATCCTTAATCTAACTGAACACCTCCTCCTTCGTATCTTCCTGCTTCTCTGCTATCTCCAGTGAAGCATCGTTCAGTGCTGCGATGATAAAGTCGAGGTCGTCTGAAGTGAGGGTGGTCTCAAATTTGGTCCTGGTTGCTTTATATTTCTTCCTTGAAGAAGGTTTCGAAGGGGAAACCTTCCTTTTCTTTGAGGGGTCCTCCTCGTCTCTAGGAGTTGTAACTTATCCTTTATTCAATTCAATTTCTGCGCCATCTATCTCTCTGCCATATCCTCCTTTCTCTATTGAGATGGAAGCAGTTTTCACAGATGCACTGTCTAAATCATGGACCTCTTTGGTCTTCTTTGTCTTGCTAGGTCTAGGTATATCCATCGCAATTTCTAGACTGTTAACATTGGATATCTCTGTAGGGTCTACTAGAACAAGGAGGTCCGTCGACCATTCCTTGGTAATTTATTCCAAGTCATCCTCCGTCAACCTGTAGTACGATTAGAATTGTTGTTTATTCTCATCAGTGCACGCTGTGATATAGATGAAATGGAGGTCTCGCTGAATTTCATCAAGGGCCTGAACTTGTTGAGAGTGTTCGGGGTTATACGAGGTGTAGACTAGATGTATACCTTCAATTGGTTATAATAAGTGTGAAAGATGACATTTGATTGCCACTGCTTGTTCATGTTGTTCGAGTACCATAGTGTACTGAACTTCATGACCAGAGGTTCAAACGGTTGGATGTCCAGGAAGGTCACACCTTCTGGCATCTCCCATGCGATAAAAGAGATCAAGATGAGAAGCCAGTTGAAGTGGAATTCATATCCTTTATCTTGTGCTTCCTTGTAGTCCAATTCCAGCTGGTTTACAAGGTACTTCCCCCAATTCATTTGTAGCCCCTTCGCGCACTTTCCTGGGAGGTTGACTACAAATCCAGTCACTTGGCTGGGTCGGTTCTTACGAATTAACTTCCCTGCAATCAATTGATAGGCTAGGCGCACTATGCCACTCTGGATAGAGGATACCTTGTAGCCTTGCATTCCCTTCTCGACATCCCCGTAGGTGTCTTTTATCTTCTGCACAAGAGCGAGATCCATGCTTTTCCTAGGATATAAATCTTGTGGGTTAGGGGCTTGCATGCTCAACCCTGTGATCCGATTAATCAACGTCGGATCCATGGTGATACGATGATTCAACCATAAATATCCACCATGGTATAAAAGCAACAATATCTTGACGCATGCATTCACTTCTTGGTGCCTTCCGAAGTGCGGGATCTTCATAATGTTGAGGAAGGTAGACTGCACCAAGTTCATGGTCCATGATTGGGGTATGATATTCGAGTTATTTCTCTTGGTTATAGTCAGATACTTGTGCAGGGCAAGCATGTTTTAAACCTTCCTGTCATTGAGGTTGAAGTCGATAAAATTTAATGTTGTGATCTTATCTTGGTCTACGTGCATTGTGCGTATCCCCTTCGGGAGGTACACAGTGACCAATTCATATTCAAAGTCTCTAGGCACACTATCTTGGTTTATTGCACCACTCAGAGGTGGTAGATAGGTAGGTAGGATGCTCAAAATCATCTTAGCATTCGCTAACTCATCCTTGTGCTTAGTTTTCCTTTCATGGGACAACCTATCTCCATGAGTAGTGGATGGAGAGGCCGACAGTCCTCTCTTCGATGATGCTTGTATACCTATAGACACTCCTCTTTCCGACATGACTCTCTCTGTCATCAAGTCAATCAAAACTTCTTCAGCATCTTTCTCTGCAGCGCTCAATGCTTCCGGCATATGCACTCGGGGTGAAAAATTCGCGGGGTCAGGGAACAAGTTAGACATGGTAATGAAATAGAGAGTGAGAGGACAATTATCACTGTATAAACTCATCTTAGTCTGTGGGTTCGAATTATCAATTAGCAAAAGCGTTCTCAGTGCATGGCGCGATGTGATAAATAGGTAACTTGACAACGATTTTCTTACAACGGGTATGAGCCTCCATTAACTCCTGTTCGATCCATTATGGTGTGGCCCAATGGTCTGATGATGAACCTTTATTACTTTTCTTCCCATTCGAAGTAGGAGTCAAACGGATATATCGACCCCAATGGCTATGTTTCTTCATCATGGCGAAGTGCCTGATGTCGCTGTTTTGATATCCCGATGAAGCTCCAATTCTGCAAATTTTCTCTCTGCGAAGTTCCCTCGGGAACCTTCTAGAACTTAGCTCTCTTATTACTTTGTTTCCTCACCTTATTTCTAGTGAGCTTAGTCTCGGTAGTTCGTTTTCCATTCTGATTCTTATCTTCTTTTAACACAGTTACTGTGCATTGTTGATATTCTTTCCCAGGACTCAAGGGTAATACCTTTTCTTTGTCTAGGATAGGTACTTCAATCTTCCAGGAGTCCTCTAATGTTCCTACAGCTTCGACATCAGGGTATCTAGTGTCAAATAGATTCAATCGATTCTCCTATTCTTCAATCAATTGTGTGATCCTTCTAGTCATGAAATATTTTAAGTCTTGTTTATTCTACTCCAAGGCTTCTTCTTCTTCCTTTCATCTAGCTTGACCTCTGTCAATCCAAGGTTTTCCTATTAACATGGTAAACGGGGCGCTTTCTTCAATAAACTTAATAATCTCAAAATCTTCCTCTGTCGAAGTTCCATTAATGTTCATAGGTTTCTGATTGAGCTTCCCACATAAGTTTACCAACTTTCCTTTGAATAGTCCTATACCTACTAATGAAGGGATCGTATCAGGCCTTCCTATA
Source organism: Picea sitchensis (assembly GCA_010110895.2). NCBI lineage: Eukaryota > Viridiplantae > Streptophyta > Pinopsida > Pinales > Pinaceae > Picea > Picea sitchensis. The sequence goes on along the minus strand of SNQJ01S0045686.1, from coordinate 5,039 downwards.
TATTCCCAAGTTCTTTCTGTCATGATATTCACTTGTGTTTCCTCTTCTAGAACACAGTCAATGTCGAAGTCCCGATTCTTTCTTCGAGGCACTCCTTGTCTTTAAAAATCTCTGATAGTCTAACATGTCGATGGTCATCCAAGGTGTCTTTCATATGTAGTAATTCCTTCTCTGATTCTTTCTGGGGTTCTTCTATAGCCTTAGTTTCTGGATCTGGCTTAGGGTTTTCTTGTCTTATGTTCATACTTTCAAGCTTAGCAATCATTCTGGGGCAATCCAACACTTCATGGTCCATAGCCTTAAAGCAAAGACAACTAGGTCTTCTTCCAGGGCATTCCTTAGAAAGATGTCCTGGTCTTCTGCAACTATAATAGAGGGTCAATCCTCTCTTTCTTTTAAATGATCCCCAACCTCTCCTGTACTGCGTACTAGAATCATAGGAGCTAACCTGCAATAAATTCTTTCTAGGATCCTGCATCCATTTTTTAGTCCAAACATTCTTTCTATGCATTGGTATAACATATCTTTCACTAGTCTGATAAGATCTATTCCTATCAAAACTTATTTCATCTATTAATACTCTAGTTTTCAATTTTTAAATAAGATAGACTCTATTAAACATACCTAGATCCATACTCTAGAAATAAAAATTTCCGCTTATCTTACTTCTACAGAGCACAAAGCTTCTGTTAGCGATATTTCTTGTAAGGGGGGTTAGGATGCAAAGGAATAGGTTAAAACCCACTTGTCCTAAGTTTGGAATGCTTACGCGCCTGTGGTAAGCTACAAGAAAGATTGGGAAGCAGAAATTCACGCACCCAGATCAACGGTGCATATAGGATTCTGCCCCCCCCCCACATTTCTAC
>SNQJ01S0045685.1:49163-59259 GCA_010110895.2 Picea sitchensis | reverse complement strand
TGCAACAATTTTTGACTTACTATTTTTAGCATAGCAGATCCATGTTTTGAGGATCTGAAAACTGTTTGTAAAGGCTATAAAGCCCAGGAACTCAGTCTGAGAGAGGGTTCGACTTTGGAGACTAGTTCAGACTATGTAACTCAGAAATTCTCATTTCCATATGAAGTAAAACAAGATTCTTTTGCCATACCTGTTCATATTCCACCTTTCTGTCTATTCTATATTTGCACTTGGATATTATTCATGTTGTTATGCTTGTCTAATGCTAGATAACTGTCATCTTATCGCTGCGTTCATAAGTTTAAATCTACAAATATTTTTATAATTTTTGTAATCGGCCATTCATATATGTCTATATGTGACTCTGCTGGTATAAGAATTATTTCTTCATCCATCACTTATTTGTCAACTCTCTGAACCTCTGTGGTTGAAAGCCTTGTCCATCTTGATGTGTTTATGCATGATTTGAGTGAAAATTGATTCAGTCATCCGACTTGTTCCAAATTCATACATTATTTAGAAAATTACTTCAAAAAGAGTTAGTTACCAAGCACCTTTGGTCTGCAACCACAAAGGGTTTCTTGGAGTGATAACAGGACCTGATTGATAATTTCTTCTTGGCTTTCAACATTTCTTTTATCCCAAGAGAGGAGAATACTTCGGCTGATTCCTTAGCTGTCTCAGCTAGTCTATTCAGGATCCCTCTACCGTCGAAGATCAAATATGGGATCGAGGTAAGGTATAGGCCATCCATCCCGAACAATGTTAAGCATTGGAAGGTATTTGGAGACGATCTTGAAATCAAAAATTTTCTTCAGTTCGTCGATGAATTTTCTTCATTGCACATTGATCAGGACCCTGATATCGAAGGTAACCCTCACCCTGAGGTATTTTTAAATAAAATTGTTAATCACCATATTGTTCAGTTTCCCAGCAATCACATTCTAAAGGGACTAGTCCCTTTAGAAAGATTGTTCGATGGGAATGATGTGGCAGTAAAGGGTAGGATTTCAAGAGAAGATGCTGATACAACTGAGTGCAACATTGGCACACAGGAGGAGCCTAAGTTTGTCAAATTGTCAAGAATACTAACCAAAGAGCAGAGGGAGGAATATATCGAGTTATTAAAAGAATTCGCTGATGTGTTTGCATGGACCTATGAAGATCTCAAGACATATGACACATCTGTTATTGAACACAAGATCCCACTGAAGGAAGAGGCTAAGCCATTCATGCAGAAGATGAGACAGATAAATCCCATGTTGTTGCCTGTCATGGAGAGAGAAGTGAAGAAGTTGTTAGATGCCCAAATCATTTTTCTCTTGAGATATTCTGAATGGGTCACCAATTTGGTCCTGGTAAGGAAGAAAAGTGGAGAAATCATGCTCTGTGTTGATTTCAGGAACCTGAACAGAAGCTCAAAGAAAGACAACTATCCCTTGCAGAAAGAAATCTTTGTTTGCTATGAAGGAGGGGAAGCTGTTAGGCCATATAGTATCAGCAGAAGGAGTAAGGATTGATCCTAGCAGGGTAGAGGCAATTCAAACCCTTTCACTTCCCAGGTATAGAAAGGAAGTTCAGGCTTTTTTAGGGAAGATTAACTTTCTAAGGAGGTTCATCTCAAATTTTGATGAGGTGGTGAAACACATCACAACCATGCTCAGGAAAGGAAATGAAGTAAAATGGACTGTTGAACCCAGGGAATCTTTTATCCAAATAAAGAAGGCATTGACTGAGGCACCTGTGCTAATCAGTCCCGATTATTTCAAGGATTTCCTGATTTTTTATTTTTCTTCTTTTGATACAGTAGCAGCGGTCTTATTGCAGAAAAATGAGGAAGGGCGAGAGCAACCCATTTTGTTCTTTAGAAAAGCATTGAGAGATGCAGAAATCTGGTACGCGATCATGGAGAAGTAGGCCTATGCCTTGGTGAAAGCTCTCAAAGCTTTCAGATTCTATGTCTTGCACTCAAAAGTGACTGCATACGTTCCTTCAGCCTGTATGAAGGACATCCTTATACAGCCTGACATAGATGGGAGAAGAGGTAAATGGATTGCCAAGATCCTGGAGTTTGACCTGGAGATTAAGCCCACCAAGTTGATAAAGGGGTAGGGTTTAGCCAAACTGCTGGCTGAATCCAATTGCAAGGCCTTGGGGGTTAGCTTCATCAATGCTTGCTTAGAAAATCAGCAAGCTAAGTCATCCAACAAGAGCTCTCAGGGTGGCTTATCACTGGTAGAATGCACCTAGTATGGAGACATTTTGTACTTTCTGCAAGAATTGAAGCCTCCCGATGGAATGGGAAAAGGAAAGGAAAGATATTTAAAGCTCAAGGTGGTCAGATATTTCCTTATTGATCATGTCTTGTACTGGAGAGACCCTCTAGGGGTTTTGTTGAGGTGTCTGAACCCACAGGAAACCCATAAAGTCATGTTTGATTTCCATAGCGGCCTTTGTGGGGGGCGTCATTTCTGGAAGACCACAACCCACAAAATCCTCAAGGCTAGGTATTATTGGCCCACTTTATTTGCTGATGTCTGCATAGAAATAAGAGCTTGCATCAAATGGCAAAATTTCTCAGGAAAGCAGCAGCTCAAATCTCTACCACTAAAGCCTGTAGTAGCTTCAGCACCCTTTCAGTAGTGGGGGTTGGACTTCATTGGAGAAATTCATCCTCCCTCAAGTGGCCAACACAGATGGATCCTGACTGTGACAGACTATTTCAGCAAGTGGATAGAAGATGCCCCTACTAGGAATGCTTCACACAAGGTAATTATCATCTTCCTGGAGGATATCATAACTAGATTTGGTTGTCCCAGCAGAATTGTCACCGATAATGCTGCTTCTTTCAAGTCTGAGCCTCTGGTTAAGTTCTGTGAGTAGTTTGAGATTTCACTCATTCACTCCACCTGCTATTATCCTCAAGGAAATGGGCTGGCAGAATCTTCCAATAAAATCCTGATCAAACTCATTAAAATATTATTAGAAGACAATAAGAGGGCCTGGGATTCAAAGCTCAAATTCTCTCTATGGGTCGATCGAGTGACAACGAAGAAGTCCCTGGGCACCTCACCTTTTCAACTTGTTTATGGGACGCAGGCTATTTTCCCCACTTAGCTCGCTTTACCTGTAGAAAAATTCTTTGAAGGTCATGAAGAAGAACTCGACCATATGGTCAGAAGAATTCATCAGATGGTAGAAGTGCAACAGATCAGGGAGAAGGTATTGGACAGAGTTTACAATCATCAGCAGAAGATCAAGCAAGCTTTTGACAGGAAGATCAGGAAGAAAGAATTCAAGCTGGGTGATATGGTGCTCAAGTAGGATGCACCCAGGTAGGATAGAGGCAAACACAGTAAGTTTGATTCCCTCTGGATTGGGCCCTTCAAAATCTATGAAGTATTCTCAAACAACACTTACAGGTTGCAGGATTTTGAAGGCGAAGAAGTTTTTAATGGCCCAGTAAATGGGCATTTCTTGAAAAAATGTTTTTTTTTAGCCTTAGACGGCTCCTATGTTTTTGTAAATATTGTTTTCTATTTATTTTCGGCTTAATAAATGACTCCATAGCCCAACAACAAGGCACTGGAACTGAAAAAGAGTTCTTAGAGCATCACAGAGATGACTCTATCCCCCATGGAGCCTAATGTTAGCACCTAAACATGTAAGAGGGGTATTTTTCCTAAAGGGAGACCCCCTTTGGCGAAAAGACGGCAAGAAGTGGAGTAAAAACCCACTTATCCTAAGTTGGGGTGCGAATGCACATTTGGATAAGTGACGAGCAAATCTGGGCGGCCAAAATCCACCCACCCAGATCGACAGTTAGGATCGGATTCTGGAGCCCCCTCTCCATTCTACCTTTAAAGAGGAGGGGGGGGGGTCTGGAATTGGCCACGCATCTCTCAATGGACTAGATTGGGGCGCTCAGATCTGCGGTCAAGGTTGGATTCCAGACCCTCCTTTCCTTTCTACCTTTAATAAGGGGGGGGGGTCCGAAATTGGCGGCTTCCAGTGGACCCCACATTGTCACATCTCCAATATCCTCCACCATCCACCTTCCGCCATACGTCTTCCACTTAGAACCATCCTGGCCTATCCCTTTCCCCTTTCCTCACTTCCACCTATCACCTCCTGCTAGGTGTTCTTCCCCTCATCCTCCAATTTTCTCTTCCTCCTCCTCCAGGCCCGTCGCCTTGTGGCTTCCCAATCACCTCCATCTGTATGATCGTCTCTACTCCTTATCCACTTGTACCCCACGTTCCATTCCACTTCTTCCCGTGTCCTATCCATACCTCATGGCACTTCTCATCAGGTGTCACAGCATCACCACCCATCCACCACTTCCAATCATGTGCCCCAGTCTTCGCACTGGCCTCCACGCCTTATCCATTAGGTCGTTAAGCCGATCCAGGTGGCAGCGTGAGAAGACCTCCACGTCCCAAGACTGCAGATTTGGTCGGGCCGTTCTCAATCCCGAGGAAGTAGTTATTGAGGTAGTTAGTGGTGGTTAAACATCATCTCTGCCATAAGTGGAAAGTCCAAAAAAGGGACCTAAGACAGGTCAATTGTTTTGCAGAATTGTCAGTAGCCTGATTGCGTCTGACACAAGCACACAACCATCCAAAGACTGTAGGTGCAGTCTGCTAGTAAACATGCAGACGTAATGTTTTTATTGATAAGTCTTGATTTTGCTGTCGTTATTGGCCTTGGGTATATGTAGGCAAACTTTCCATTTTTTGTAATTTATCGATGGTAGAGCGATGCTCCCGACTGTAAAGCCTTAACTTGGCCTTTGGTTCTCTGGATATACAATGATATTTTGAGATTTCTTGTTTAATGGCGGCCAACCTTCTCTTTTCCTCGTTCCTCTAAATCTTAAGAACCTGGGCATAGAATATCTAGTCGAGTGTTGTTGTAACTATATGATGTATGTTTGATTGTATCAGTTCTGCAATGTTTGAGGTTTACTTTGAAGCTTCTCTGGTCTGAGAGGATCTCATATCCGAGACTTTTCCCCTTCTTTCTTTCACTTACTCACCACTATACAACTTACTGGCTTAAGTTAGATCAAGACCTCGCATGTCCTTTCTGTCTCAGCCTAGTTTTCTGAGTGAGCGATATCGTCCTGAGTTTACTTCCATTAGATCACCCCCTTTTACAATTCGTGACATAAACTGATGGGCATCGGGCTCTGCTCCTGCTGCAATCCAGGAGTGACTTTTGTTGCCAACAGAGAGGATGGAAGTGACATGAATTTACTTCACGTCACTCCATACTTCCCCCACTGGTCATCACCCTAGCTTGTCTATTGTTCAATTGAGTTTCGCTGTGGTTAAGCTCCGATATTCAGGCGAGAAAGGAACTGCTCGACCAAGATCACATTTTTAAGTCAATCTAGTTACAAGTATGTTTTTTTATCCATCCATGAACTCTCTCTGTTTATGAAATAGATGTTGGCTCGGTGATGTATTGGTCTGTGCTTTTCTTGAGGCTGGAAATTGTTTAAACACATGTTTTTTATCTGGAATGGTTGTTTGTGTGTTATTCATTGCAAATGGAAAATTGGATGGTTGAAGTCACGATTTTATGGACTATTCTGTGTGAAGGAAGCCGTGATGGCTCTCTGTTGTCTCTATGGTGTTTTTTTGGAGGGTTTCATCTAGTTTGGACTTGTTGGTCATCTCCTCATAGTCTAGTAACCATACCCAGTTGTATTTATTGTTATGGGGTTGCTGTGTAATTTTTGAACCACCTTTGAGTCACGCCATATCATTTTTCACCTGGTTGTGGGCTCGTTTTATGTTGTTGGTATCTGCGCATTCAGTTATGGTGGCTATTATGCCAAGGGGATTTCCTTAAGGTTGGTTGTTATTACATGGGCTCTACATTTCTATCTACATTATTCATCATTTTGGGGAAAACATGAGGGTTATGCCCCTGCATGTTTTTGGTGTTGGTTACCAGCAAATAAGAAACCTCTTCTCTTTTGCATCATGATCTACCTTATCTGGTGTGAACTATCACCCTGTCTTGCAAGATAAATGTTATGTGGTCTATGTGTCCACCACATTGTCTCAGAGGTTTCTCACCTGTTGTTGATATGGTCGACTCCAGTATTCCTGTGTTTCAATGATCGAACAAACCCTTGACTATTTTATTGTATTTATTGGTACCGAGACCGATTTTGATTAACCCAACATTCACACTTTGTCGATTATTTGGTTGACTGTTATAGTTGTTGGGTAGTATTGATAGTGGTTTTGATTATTGGCTCGTCTATGTTGATCGGGTTAATTACATAGTTGGTGGAATAACGTTGACATTGGTTTCGACTATTGGTATATAGTCACTGAATTATTTATTATAATAGTTGAATCGATAGATCAACATGGTTTAATTGGTTGATTTGAGAAATGGAAATGGGCATACAATTGCTAACTTCTTGTGTTGCAATAGTTGGATTGTTAACTCAACATTATTTTTATGGTTTGATATGTATAGTCACATAAATGCTTCTTTGTGTTATGCGTTGGTCTGTGTGTTTCCTACAACATGGTATACATTGAAATGATGGTCGAAGTTACTATGTGTTTAAATTGCTCGATCGGGATTATTGCAATTTAAAGTATTGATATTTGTGACTTGGTTGTCTACTGTGTATGTTTTATGGATATTGTGCATCGTATCGTTTGATTGCACCATCAGAGATGGGCACGGGTTTTATAATAGTATGGTTTCATTGCAATTCAATTGCTAAATTGGTTAGAGGAATGGAATTGAGAACGTTTTTAAAAGAAATCGTGTCTATTTTTTATTTGAGGAATTGATTTATGGACAGTATTTAAGGTTTTGATGCTGAACAAAGTTGACACAAATGACTGTGTGTTCATTGGAATTTTTTTTTAAATATAAAATGGAAGAAATGAGAGGAAACAAAATTCTTATACAGGATGTTTGGAAGGCATATTGATTTGGAGTATGATGACACTGTGTTAATTAAAAGTGTTAAAGATTTAAATGTGGACAATGAACAAGTATTAACACATAGTAATTGTTTAATTGATCACAACAATTGTTTGGTTGGGTTGGATCATTTGTATTGAATACATAACTAGTTTTATGGATTACTTAATTAATTTTTTGAAGAATATCCGCTCTTTTCCCCTAGCATTATTTCACTTTTCTCTAATTACAATCCCCTCACCTTCCCATGTTCATTATCCACTCCCTGTTCCTAAAATTTAATTACAGTTAAGGGAAAATATGTATTATGACAGTTTAAGATCGAAGGAATGGATTACAACGATATATTCTTTGTTTTTTAGTTGATTGTTTGTTGTCTATGAGAAGTAATGATGATAGTTTCCCCCTCATTTTAACATTTTTCTCTCAATACAACCCCTTGCATATCCCAGAACCTTTGTTCACCCCCTTCTCATTGACAACTTGTAATATACCAGATATAAAATGTATGCAAAAAAGAAATAAAATACTAGAAATGGCAGAATAACAACAATATAACCAGAGCATTCACCACAATAACACTGAAATGATAAGAGAATAATAACAAAAACAACACTTTGAATCTGAAAGTAATGTTCACAGACCTCTTCGAGGGGGCAACCTCTAGTTGAGTAGAGCTCTATTACAATAATATCCAAGCTAGGGCTCTCATACCCTCAACTCCTATTTATACTAAAAGGAAGCATCTAGAGGAAGATCCTTCTAGAAGCATAAGCTTCTATTAGGTATTCTTACATATGCCTTATTCTATTTTAATGAAAGGACTTATTAATATTGACCTTTATTACATCCGAATATATTGTTCTACCTATGTGCGGGTTAGGACCCTAACATGTCCGCCCCCTTAAAAAAAACCTTGTCCTCAAGGCTTGAGATGAGGAAATTGTTGCATAATGGTAGTTGGTTCCCAAGTGGCATCTGTTGGAGTTGTATCTTTCCACTAGACTAGCACTTCCTTGATGGTTCTCTGATGTAGGCGACGCTCACGCTGGTCCAAAAATGCTTCTGGTTGTAGCCAAATGGATCCGTCTTCAACTAACTCTGGAAGGTTGGTTTGAATTTGACACTTAGCTCCAATCACCTTCTTTAAGCATGAAACATGAAAAGTAGGATGTATCTTCGAATGGCTAGGTAAAGATGACTAATAGGCTACTTGTCCCACATGCTTGAGAACAGAATAAGGACCATAAAATTTGGGCGCTAGCTTCTGACAATGCTCGACCTTGAGGGAAGTTTGCTTGTGAGGTTGCAGTCGAGGAAACACCTGATCCCCTTCTGCAAATTGACGTTCAGAGAGACCTTGATCTGCTTGTTGCTTCATNAACTTTTGTTTGGCCATCAGTCTGGGGATGATAAGATGTGATGAGATGAAATTCAGTGCCTTGTATATTGAATGGTTCTTGCCAAAAATTGCTTGTGAAAGTTGGGTCACAATAAGAAACAATAGAGTGCGACATGCCATGAAGCTTGAAGACCTGATCCATGAAAATTTGAGTCACCGTGGATTTTGTAAATGAGTGTTGAAGGGTGTAAAAATGAGCATACTTGGAAAGGAGATCAACAACCACCATGATGATTGATTTATTTCCCGATTTGGGTATGCTGGTAATAAAATCCATAGAGATATCCTTCCAAATAGAAGGTGGAATCAGGAGCGATTGTAGTGTGCCCAGAGATTTGACTGTTTCTCCCTTGTTGCATTGACATACATCACATTCAATGAAAAAATTATGAATGTCCTGTTTCATACCATCCGAGAAAAAGGAATGTTTGACCCTGTCAGGTTTTGGTGAACCCGGAGTGCCTTGCTGTGGGTGTAGAATGAAGCTCAGAAAGTACCGTGGATTTAAGTTTTGATTGTTTACTTAAATACAAATGGCCTTTGTATTGAATTTCATCATGGAGCCAATAGTACCTTAGGGAAGCTAGAGCCTTGGATTGCAATTGTTGGATCAACTGCGAACTTTTGGGATCTTGTAGCCATTCTTGGAAAACGGCTTGGAGCCAATCCAGGACAATGAATGAAAGAGAAAAAAGGGATTCTTCATATTCATATTTGCAGGAAAGTGCATCCGCAACCACATTGTATTTTCCTTTCTTGTAAATGATCTCATAATCATATCCAAAGATCTTAGTCACCCATTTTTGTTGTTCTGGGGAGGAAATGCGTTGTTCTAGAAAATACTTGAGGCTTTGATGGTCTGTCTTAATTTGGAAACGTTGCCCCAATAGATAAGGGTGACACAGATCAACGACATGCAGAATAGGCAAAATTTCCTTTTCATAGATGGATTTGCCCAGATTTATTTCAGATAGTTGCTTGCTGGTAAAGGCCAAAGGTCGACCCTCTTGCATAAGGACAACACCAATTCCTTTCCTTGAGGCATCACATTCCAACACAAAGGTATTTGTGAAATCAGGAAGGGCGAGGACTGGAGTGGTGCACATGGCCATATTCAAGGCTTAAAAATCTTGAGAAGCGCTGGAGTCCAAGTGAAAGAGTTCTTTTTTAGGAGAGGAGTGAGAGGTGCTGCAATCTTCCCATAATTCTTAACAAACTTGCGATAATACCCTGTTAAGCCCAGAAATCCATGCAAGCTCTTAAGAGTCTTTGGGTGAGGCTAGTCTTGCATAGATTCAATCTTTTTAGGATCCACCCTGACGTCGTCCTTTCCAACCAGATGACCCAAGTATTCTACTTTTGAGGCGCCAAAAGCACATTTAGACTGTTTCAGGAAAAGTTGGTGCTAAGAGAGTAGATGGAGAACTCGATCCACATGAGCAAGATGGTTTGTCCAGGTTTTTTTATAGATGAGGATATCATCAAATAAAACTAAGACAAAATGGTGGAGAAAAGGATGGAAGACATGATTCATGAGGTTTTGGAAGGTGGAGGGGGCATTACACAAGGCAAAGGGCATGACCAAAAACTCATAGTGGCCCTCATGAGTTCTAAAGGTAGTATTGGGAATGTCTGCCTATTTAATATGTATCTGGTGGTAGCCCGAACGAAGATCCAGTTTAGTGAAGAATTGGGCGCCACTCAATTCATCCAAGAGGTCATCAATGACAG
>SNQJ01S0045685.1:21698-49153 GCA_010110895.2 Picea sitchensis | reverse complement strand
CAAAGCGTTCATAAAGCTCTGCCACAAAGTGTGTCCAAGAAATATACCCTTGACAAAAAGTTTTTCTCCATTGCCACCATTGCCACTGTTCTTGATCTAGATGGAGAACACCATACCGTAGTTCGGCCAAGTCATATGTAATTATGTATAAAGAGAAATAATGTTCCATTTGGGTTACCCAACCAGTGGGGTCTGAGCCATCAAATTTGGTCACATCCACCCACAGAAGGCGTAGGTCACGTTGAAAGTGATGGTTCTGAAAGTTATTGGAATGAGAGGAATGGTCACCTTCAGGATGTGGAGGTGAGGAAGAGGAAGGGTTATCTGAAGGGATATACAGTTTGGTGCAGAGTGACAAAAATACTGATTCAAGATGGGTGGTGAGGTATTGTTTGATTTCCTCCATTGAGGATTGCACGGTTGTATTGATGGTATTGATGGCTGCAACATTGGCACTGAGTTGTTTCACTTCTTGTTTGTTTTCGATGAGACCATATTGCAAGGTGTTGAAGCGAGCTTCCAAGTCTTGGCTATGGGTATGGGCCATGAGGATGGGGGAACTTAAAAGGAGCGGGCGGGGTAATTTTTTTTTCCAAAAAATGATATGGATGAATGTGATAAGGGTGAAGAGATGAATCGGATGGAATATGTCTCAAATAATGGTGAAGAAAACTCTAGTCTGAATAATATTGCAGAGAGGAAATGCCCAAATGCTTAACCAGAAAGAAATGTGTATTTACTTGGCAACCCGAACACAGTTGCGCGACAATATATCTTGTCTGTTTTAATTTGTTTATGTTTTTGTCCCCAAGGGTTAGGTATTCAAGGGTTCTACAGACAAGGGTTTGCCCTCTGCTATAGCTCTTTGATATACATGCAGGGTCCAACAATAGTACTCATCCCAATATCTTAGGGCACTAACTAAGAAGGATAGACCGTACCCTTAGCTGTACTACCCGACTACCCAGGTACTAGAGAGTATCTTCCCGAGTTTTGTCCTCGATGACACTATAACAGTCAGAAAATCGATCAGTTTATCTAAAGAGGGATTTAGGTAATCTAGGTCGATCCATACACAGGTGTTGTCTGATGCACTACCACTCGAAGGGGTACCAACAGGGGTTACAAGGTTGGCCAACAGATGTGCGCTTAAGTACCACTTGTATTTCCTATGGGTATGAATCCCTCAACCGCGGGTTTATGTGCATAACAACAGATCTCTGTGGATTAAAGATGCCGGAATACGTCTCTACCCTGAAAAAAAAAATTAACCCACACTTTTTGCCGAGGAAAGTGCTCTGATACCACTTGTAATATACTAGATATAAAATGTATGCAGAACATAAATAAAATGCTAGAAATGGAAGAATAACAACAATATAACCAGAACATTCACCACAATAGCACTGAAATGATAAGAGAATAATAACAGAAACAACACTTTGAATCTGAAAGCAATGTTCACGGGCCTCTTCGAGGGGGCAACCTCCAGTTGAGAAAAGCTCTATTACAATAATATCCAAGCTAGGGTTCTCATACCCTCGACTCCTATTTATACTAAAAAGAAGCATCTAGAGGAATATCCTTCTAGAAGCGAAAGCTTCTATTAGGTATTCTTACATCCACCTTATTCTATTTTATTGAAAGGCCTTATTAATATTGACCTTTATTACATACGAATATATTGTTCTACCTATGTGCGGGTTAGGAGCCTAACACAACTATTAAAAAAATTGTATGGATTGGATTGCATGAGTATGATATGTTGTTGAGCCAAATTTTGTTTCATATTTTAAAAGAGTTGTCATGTATGTTTGTTAAAGAAAATATTTTCTAATCAATTATGCATACATGAATGATATTTTTTAGCAAAGGTATCCATGGAAGAGGTAACCGAGGGAGAGGTAATTGGAACAGGGGCCCTAGAAGGCCAATATTCTCCATACACTTTGATGCAGACTCGCAAGAGTTAGGCCAACTATTAGAATCTCAGTTTTTTAATTGGATTGGGAAACGAATGGTCCAACCTAGAACTGAAAGGCCTCCCTTCCAAACTCCACAGGTCCTTAGTATCCTCGTGCCTCCTCATGTCTCACTGCAACCTGAATTTCTTGAGAACGACGTATGGCAAGAGATTGTCCACTCGACATTCTCCCAACATCATGGCTGACCTAACTTGTGTTTACCTGCTCCCCTGCCTATCAATCAAATTGTCCAAGTTGCCCCTGACCACTTACCAGTTCAGTCTTCCCATGTGAGAAAAAGGCTGAAAAATGAGGCCCACCATGCCCCTTAAAAACGAAAAGCCACTGCTGCCCCTTCCACACCCTCCAATGACTCTAATAAATCCATGTCCTCCCACATGCATTTGAGGGATGATTTCTCTCATTTGATCAACGAGATTAAGCCTAAAGGCTCCACACAGCTTAAGGAAAATTCAGAGAGATCAAAAGGTGACAACAACAACAAGGGAAAGATTGCCTCCTAGAGTGGAAAATATGGATTTAAAGTTTTTTTGTTTATTAATTGTTGAGAACAATTGACTTCTGAAATTTTGAACAACACACTATTTGTGGATATATGGGTAATATATTTTGGAAATATTTTCAATTATCACTGAGATAAATTTTCAAATATGAATGTGATGATGGGAGTCACAAGGATGAATTAGTTTTTAATTAAATAGTTGTTTTATGATTGTGAAAAGCTAAAGGGAGTCACAAGGGTGTTGGAAGATTGGTTGTTGTCATTGATGTCAACCCTAGTCATGGGTTTTGGACTACAATATTGATGAAGGTATTTGGACATGAATGAAAATGCACATGCATATACAACACCCATGCCACAAGTTGATGAAGGTATTTGGACATGAATGAAAATGCACATGCATATACAACACCCATGGATGGATAGTATACACTCATGTTGTTTCCGATGGTATGTGGCATCACGGATCCTCATGGTTGAGAAATGATTTTTGAAGATGACAAAGTGAATTGAAGAAGGAAGTGCATGTGAAATTCCAAGATAATTAAAGAAAGAATTACAAAAATAAGAAAGGTCCCATTTATCTAATGTTAAAAAGGAAGTGACATAAATGGTATAAAATAAACATCACATACATTCATTTGATACAAATTCCCCTAATTTTAGAGGAAATAAGAAGAAAAGAAGGCCGATTTCAAGGGAGGATGAAGTCTTTGGTGATGTGGTTTTAAGGTATGTTATTTTCGTGTCATCTTACCATTTTGCTATAAATTTTTCAGAACGATTCAAAAGGTGAAATCACTCAGACAGGTAAGACATATCAGGTACCTCCTCGTAAAATTTTCATCTCTCGATTTGCTATAATTATGGAGATACACTCAGGAAGATAGGGTTTGTGACCAAATCTGAAGCTAGTCAATAAACAGTGTCTCGGTAAAGAAATAAGCAACTTCTTAATAGAGAATCCAAATTATGTATCTAATTTCATTGGCATATTACGGACTTTAGTGTCTTGTGTGCTAGTTTCAAAATCGTATGTTAAATACGATTGGATGAATTGTATGCAAGTTCATCAATAGACCGTAATTGAATAAAGTCTACCTATCTTTCTATAGGCATACCCTCTTTTTGGGGAGGATTGAATGAGTGAAAATTGGAGGCATTTCAGAGAATACATTGAGTAATATTATCTACAGGATCACATATCTCAAGAATTTAAGAATTGCATAAATTGAAAGAAGTCTCAGGAAGCATTATCGTGTTCTATGATGATTATTGATGGTGATGATTTAATGTAAAGTTTTATTATCTCCTCACATATTCTTGGTGGAAGGAAGGGGAAAGGATGGAGAGTTCAAATATTTCTTTATATTGGAGGATTGCATCTTCTTCTTGGAGGTTTATCCTCCCTTTACATTTGAAGATGTAGCTACCTTTGGGAAGTCATTACTCCCTTGAACAATAACTATTGATTATTTCCCATATATCGTGCATGGTGTATTGTGGTGTATTGATGTAACTCTATACTATTGTTCATTTCAAGATTGGATGTAGCTGAAATTGGTTTCAAGTATGTTGAAAAGGTTTAAATTCAGCCTGACATCATCTTACCCTCCTCAAGATCAACAATTGATATTAGAGCAAAGTTGCCTTTATAAATGCTTTTAACCAATCGAAGGAAAAATCCCGAAAGAGATGGATGACCATGAGCACATTTCAAATGGGATTCAAAATTTGATAAGAGATTATCACCGAAAGGATAGAGTGAAAACTTACGTAATGGCTTGGGAGTAGACATTTGGTACTCAGCAGTAAATGGCTATGTAATCCCAAATAATGCTCCAACCCATCCAAATGAGAAAAGCCATGAGTTGTAATTCAAAAATCCGCATATGTTAATTTGTTAACATTGGCACCAAGCATTGCTAGCAAAGTGATAGGATGCAAGATCGCTAGGAGGTATGGTACAAACTCAAGAATATCTACTTAAGGCGATCCAAAAGTTAAGCAGTTCAAGATTCACCACAGATGTAATTTGGTACCTGTACATGAATGAAAAGGAAGATATATTGCACCTATATTCTTATTGATGAAGTTGTTAATGTTATCATAGTATTAGGTGAAGATATTGATGAATCGTTGGTTGTACAAAGTTGAGATCACTTTTTCTTGAAGTATGATGCTAAGGTTCCACCATTGAAGAAACTAGGACTTGACCAAAATGACAATGGATGAATTACATGGGACTCTTATGGCATATGAAATGAGAACAGTACGTAGTGACCTCGTGACAAACAATGAAGTATCCTTTAAAGCCATAAAGAATACAAAAAACAAGGATAACGACCTTGATTAAGAAATAGAAAATTTCGTAAGAATGTTCCAAAAAGGAAGTGGAAGATACAAAGGTAAGCTCCTCCTCAAATGCTTTAATTGTGGTAGAATAGGGACATATTGTTGAAAATTGTTACTATCAAAAAAGAGAAGTCTCAAAATAAAAGAGATTCTTACTCCATATTGACATCTCCCTCAGAAGGAGATGATGGAAGAAGAAAATGATGAGTATGAAGTCCTCATAACCCAAGAAACCCAGGATGATTATCATAATAATTCTAAAGAAGAAATCATTTGTGAAGAAGATATTCTAATGAAGAAACCAACCTTGATTCCTGCTATGCAAAAGATAATGCAAAGAAGTGGAAACAAGAAGATGAGAATTCGAAAAAGTTAAATACGTTGAAATCAAAATAGAAATATTAGGAAACACAAAACAGCACAAAAACGTGAATTGAGTAGTTGTGAAGAAGAGAATCATGTAAGCTTGAAAAGACCATTAATAGCTTCAAGAAACAATTAGAAGATTATGAGAAATTGAAAGAAGAATTGATCACACAAAAGGGGAGCTACTATTGACAAACAAAACGCTAGAAGAAGTTCGAAAAATGCATCAAAAATTAGATGAGATCCTTAGCAAATCAAAGACTTCCAAATGACAAGACAGACTAGGATACAATGATGTATTTGAAGACAACAAACAAGAGAAGGAAGTTGAAAATGATGAAACCAACACTCTAGAACAAGTTGAACAACAAGATAGAAAAACTAGAATTCGTATGAATGAGACATCAAGAAGATCCTCTCCCATCAAAGAAAGAAATCATTATGAAGGAACCTATAGAAGAATAGATCGTGAACCCAAATGAACCACACCAAAAAGAATATCACTTATGCCCAGTATCAAAATTTCTTTCTTACATTGTTAATTCTAGGAAATTTCTTTGGACACAAAATAACCACCAGAATCAATGAAAGGAATAACTATGTAAGCTACATGAATGGTGAAAATAGTAGATATGAAAATGTTTGGAGACCTTTCTATCAGAAATTAGTAATCCATTTGACCCATTAATGGATCAAAAATATTGTATGTTACAAAGTGCAATAATCTTGGTCACAAAGCATCTAGATCGGCAGAGAGATGAAGGTATAATCATATGCCAAATGTCTACATACCAACTACAACATGAAAGGAAAGAAATTCCACACAATAAAAATTGTCGTAATAGCATTAGTCGCTAAAGAATGCAAAGAAGAAGATGAATGGTTCATATATAGTGGGTGCTTCATCTCATATGACCGAGATCAAAGAAAATTTGTCACTTTGAAGAAAAAGGGTGGAAATGTTTCTATTTGAGATGACTCATCTACCAAGATACTTGGAAAAGGAACTGTAAAGCTTGGAAGTGAAAAATGTAAAAGTAGGAAAAGTCCTATCGAGTTTGAATATTTGAAGCATAATCTCCTCAAAGGTCACAAAAAAAATATGTGATCAAGGATACACTCTACGCTTAACTCGAACGTAAAAATCAGAGAAAATAACCTGAGAAGATTGTACAACTCCTAATAAGAAGATCGGAATATACATCCCAGACATGAATAAGAGAGAGCTATACGCACAAAAGACATCCCAAGGAAGAAAAAGTTCCAAAGACCAAAAATAAGGATGAAGTATTATTGAGTGCCACAAGTTTAGGGGAGTTGTTTCAAAGAAGAAGGTTGGGCTGCCTTTCACCATTAAAACTTAGGGAGAAGGAAGGAGATGGAGGTCAATGAATGACAGTGATGGATAATCTTAGGAGGAGGAGGAAAGGATGGAAAGACAGATGGATGGAGGGAGGAATGGACAGGAAATGAAGGAGGAAATGGAGGAATGGAGGATGGACGGAATGGATGGAGGAGGAAGGATGGAATGGATGGAAATGGATGGATGGACGGAATGGGGATGGAATGGATGGATGGAATGGATGGAGGGAGGAAGACGGACGGAGGATGGATGGAAGGAAGGAGACGGAGTGGAATGGAGGAAAGGAAAGGACGGACGGAGGAACCGGATGGATGGATGGAGGAAGGAATGGAGGAAGGAATGGACGGAAGGAAAGGATGGATGGATGGAAATGGACGGATGGATGGAAGGATGGAAATGGATGGAGGATGGAATGGAGGATGGATGGAGGAATGGAGAGAAGGATGGATGGAGAATGGATGGAGGGAGGATGGATGGAATGGAATGGATGGATGGAGGATGGATGGAATGGATGGACTGGAAAGGAGGACCGAATGGACGGAATGGATGGATGGATAGTGGAATGGACAGGGATGGAATGGACGGAAGGAGGACGGACGGATGGAAGGACGGAGCCGGATGGAATGATGGAGGAAGGAATGGACGATGGACGGATGAATGGAAGGAATGGAATGGAGGAAGGAAATGGAGGAGGATGGATGGATGGATGGACCGGATGGATGATGGATGGATGGAGCCTGGAAAGGATGGAATGGATGGACGATGCCGGAAGGAAATGGAGACCGGAGGAAGGATGGAATGGATGGAGCCGGAATGGATTCTGCATGGGAAGGGATGGAATGGAATGGAATGGATGGAATGGATGGACGGATGGATGGATGGACGGATGGAATGGAATGGATGGATGGATGGAAGGAGTCTGATGGATGGATGGATGGAAAGGGCATGGAATGGAATGGACGGAATGGATGGAATGGAATGGAGGAATGGACGGATGGAAATGGATGGATGGATTGTTATTCCTCTTCACCCTTCTTGGCTACTAGCTCTTTTCCCTTTTCGAACTATCATATCTCCTATAAATCAATGATATAAAAATATACACCTTTGTGCCCTCAGAAATACATTGCATTTCCACTCCATGACCTATACTTTTAACCATTTTGACCATTAAAAATGGTACTCCATTCTCGCGATAATCCATGATCTCCTTCCAAGGTTAGAATTGTTTCCCAAGGAACTAACTCGATACTACAATTGTTGATTACTCTAGAATCAATAATATATAAATTATGATTATTAACCACAAAATGCAAGTAAGTTATATCATCGTAGGCCATCATCAAATAGCGTAGTCAAAATGAACAAATGAGCAAATTCATACACATACTGCATAACCGGGGTTTTACTTGGAAACTCAAAGAGGTAGAAAACCACAAATTATTTTCTTATATGTATTTATGAATTGGCATCTGCCGGAAGCAACAATTTCCTTTTTTTTTTCAAAATGAATCGAAGGAGGCTCCAACTCCCCTAGTTTCAAAGGACAACCCTAAGGAAGCTCCAACTCCCCAATTCTCTGGCGGTAACCGTATGATGTTACAACCCCTAGTTTCTTAGGCTAATTGAAGCTCCAACTCCAAATCAAGTTACAAGGAAGGGGAGGCTACAAACTCCTATTTTCTCAGGCTACCCTAAATATGGCTACAAGAACGCTTCTTGCCCTAACTAACCCATTTCCACCTAGAAGTATAAAATGATGGAACCATTGCCAAAATATCACTGTGAGATATAATTTTTTAAACCTATATTAATCAACCTCGTAATAAACCTCAGAATAAACAGCATCTAAATGCAACCTCAGGCTAACATGCACCAACCTTCTGTAACATAAACAAATGTACCAACCATGCACCAAACCTATACAAATAACCTGCCACAATAACTCCGTCTAAACAACTTGTAATCAGCCATGTACTATAAACAAGTGCATCAACCATGTACCAACTCATACCAAACAACCTGTAATAAAAAAGTACCATAAACAAGTGCATCAACCATGCAACCAAATATGTACCAATCATGCATCAAATACACATAAACTATGACTTATCAGATGTACTTTAACATCACTCACCATACACCCTGCCATGCCAACTATCAACTACTTGTCTCAACCATGTAATCGACATGTACCACAACCAAAAAGATCTCTTACCAATTTCTTGGCTATCCAAATCTGATTTGTAACTATAGACCAGCAGAAGTATCACACATGCAAACCTTCCTTAACTTTAATAACAAGAGATTAACATTTTCAACAAACTACGCATTCATGACTAATCTTCTGGACAGCTCAACAACCCTAACTTGAAATAATCATACAGGTACATGTAATGGAAGAATATATCAAAATGGTACACAATGTTCTTTTGTGTCTTTTATGTAATTCCTCCAAATTTAATTACTTGGAACCTCTCATAAAAAGGAATTATAGCAAAAATGGCATACCCCTTGTTGAATTCCGATTATTCTAGAGAGTTAAACCCTAGGATGTGGCTCGATGGAAATATTTTATATCGATCCTAAAAATGTTCTAGAATACCAATGTATTATAAATCAATGCAGCCATTATTGAATGTGGATCTCTATGAGTTAAGAATTCAAGTGACGCTTTTTACTCCTCAAACACTTGTTTTAGGAATTCTCAGTTTTTAGGACTAATACAAACTCCTATTTTCCACCATGAGTGTAACTCCAAAAAATGTCAAATGACCCAAAAGATGAAATTTAATCACAACTACTTGGATATGTTTCTGATGACCTCCCAATTTCATGGTCTAAATCATTCATAAAAATTTACGGCAAAATGGTGAGATGGTCTATAAATAACATACCTTAAAAATCATCATCAAAAGAATTATCCTCCTTTGAATTTCAACATTCTTTACTTCCACTCCACCTCTAAAATTAATTTAGATATCCCCTTTGGTTACCTCCTCAGCCACGATTCTGTGATATTCAATATTCTCAAGTGTGATTAAAATGAGAGATTTCTATTCTCATTTATACTTTCATTAGATTTCTCATGAATGCCCTTTAACCATCTTAACTCCACTCTCTTATTTTTAGGGTTAACCACAAAATCAAGAAGGAATATTAAAAAGATAAAGTAAAGAGACAAAATAAAGAAAGATTATTTAAATAATAATTTATTTTGTATCCACTTTGATTTATAGTGGTACCTCCATCACTTCACTTTATTATTTACCTTCTAAAATCTCTTAAACCACTTTCCTTATTTTAGGGCTAACCCACTTCTAACCACTTGTCCACTTAGTAATTTCTCCATTAACTTTATTATTTAAATAATTTATTTTGTAGACAATTTGAATTATAGTACACTCATCACTTCACTTTATTATTTAAATAATTTCCTCTTTGCAACCACTTTGACTACTTTGACCTTTTAGGGCTTCTAGATGACTTGTGAGGGTTCTCCAACTTCACATGGTCATAACTCTCTAATCGTGAGGAGTTATGTGACATTCCACATACCACCGAAAATGGAATGACATGTACTATCCATCCAGAATAGTCTTACCTTAAAATATATTAAAACTCATACCATAGTACATCAAACAAACTTGGTTCTATTACCCAAACCTTTGTTCTACTAGACTTTCTTCAAGGGTTGACATCAATGACAACCAACCCAAATAATCAACATATATAATTATACTATTGTCCACGTCTACTTGGAGGATGATCCATGAGACTGCTTCAACACATGATAATATGGCTACGCGAGAAACTACCTTTTGAAGTGTAAGTTCCTTATCATCTAGTATATATCTATGTCTTGATCATTTTTCAGCATTTCAGGGTAGGATTCATGTTGAAACATTTGGTAGAATTCCCCCCATTGATATGGCACACATTTATCCATAGTGAAAATGGTGTCATTGTGTATGGGACTTAGGGTGTTGACTTTTGTTTCCTCCTTGTTGGGGCTAAATATATGCATTATTAATTCCCACATTTAATTATCAACCGGGGCTCGTAAGCTTCGAGGTGCAGGCGTAGAAAACGCGGGATCAGAGCCTAGTCTAGCCTAATCTAAAGCTGACAAAACAATCTTCAAACCCACACTATAGAAAATTAACACTAAGGATTCATCACTGGGACACATGAATAACTTAGTGCTATAAAGGCTTAGATCACAGTCTTTCATGCACTCGGGGTGATGTTCGTGTGATTAATCACGAGTAGCTAACTTAAGTTTCCTATCCTTCAATGGATTCTAGTAGTAATTAAAAAGATAATCAAATGGCTAAAAACTAGGTAAAAGGAAATGAGATCTAAACTCAAACTTTTTCCTCAATCAAATGCATCGATCACAATGAGCAAGCAAGGAAAGAAATGAAAATGAATGGGAATGAATGGTAATGAAGAAATACAAAGTGGAAAGAAGTGGAATCTTGGATTGATGTTCATTTAGTTATGGCGCTTGAAAGCATTTGACCAAGCAAGGAATGTTATCAAATCATGACGGATATAAGAAATGAGTGGAAAGGTGTTTTATAGTAAGAATAGTAAGAAGTGAAACAAACACAGATTTGTGAATAATAAATTCACTTTTAAAATATATGTTTTTGTGTTTTAATGTATACATGTAAATGCAAATGTTCAAACAACTATTAAAGATTTGTTTTAATATGTTTTGACACAGTTGGAAGGAAGGTGTAATGAATGGAGTGGGATGTATATTTGAAAGGGGAATTTGATCAATGAAGCAAAGAAATTAAAAGGGAACTCAATAGTGGATGTGTAGATAATGAAATAGGCATGAAGATCTTTGGTTTAAAAGAATGTGTTGGTTGAAAAAGAGACACCAGAAACATAGTACTCTTTATGAGGATTGAATGTGGGAATGTGTAGGTTTATGAAAGTGTTTGGAGGTAGTTTGAGAGCTATTTGGAAAGTGTATCTTTGTAGCAATTTTAGCAATCAAACAATTAATGGAGTGATCAGATAAGAAAAGAAAAAAATAAGGCGATGTGTGAAGCAATTGAACCGCTGGTCAAGTAGTCATTAAATTCAGAGACAAAGTAGCATGAAAACTCATAAATTGAAAGCATATAGAAAGAGATTGAACTAAATCAAATGCAATGTACCAATGCCTTGAGTGAGAGGGTGTTGATTTGAGTTTTATCTATTAAGAATCGATTTGCAGAATACAAATTAATTGCAGAATGAAAACACACAATATATGACTTTCAAACTAAACAATAATGCAAGAAGAAAAGAATCTAAACGTAATGATAATATACAAAGAAAATAAAATATAGAAACACTTACCACTCTGAGGGGACCTTCCCAGGAGGTTAGTTCCACCAAAAAGACTCATATCAAATGGATATCGTGTCCAATATTTCAGCAACAACCAATTCTTCATTGAGATCAAAACTCTGTTTTTACATGGCTAGCAACTCAAAGCTTTCTCACAAGAATAAATCTCTCATTTACAAAACATTCATGAAACTAATGGCTCTTTCTCATAGCCCTATGAGGCTTATTTATACATGAATAATCATTGAGAAGTGGATGGGACCGAATCCCAATGCTCAGATTTCAAATTTATAATTTTAGATAAAATCCTAAAAATTCTGGGTTTTATTGCAATTTGGGCAGATTCGAGTTATGGATCCACCCATATCTTTCCAACCAATTCGAAATTTAGAAAACGGTTTCTGGGTTTGGTAGCTGGATGATATTTCTAAAAACCCATTGTTTTTTTTTTGCAAGATATGCTCCCATGGGCACATAAATTGAGGCACAATTTGGCAATTTGAGTTTTGTTGCTAATTTTGGCAGAATCATTCCCCCTGAGCTGGAGGTCCACACGTGCAATCTGGGTGAATTATGACTCATGTTTCCATATCAAAACATCATTTTGGACAAAACCCATGTGCCCGATTTTCCTCTAGAATCTTTTCAAAATTTTGAATTATTTCTAGTACCAGATTAACACAGTTGGTAACGGATTAGAACAGTTGGTATCGGATTAGAACAATTAGTACCAAAATATTGTAGGTATGGGTTTAGTACTGGATGAAAACCATCGTGAATATGGGTACCAAACCAACGCGATGGTAGTATTGGATGAAACTTGTACTGGAATAGGCACAATCTAGTACCGGATGAAGCTAGTACCGGAAGAGGCAGAGAGCTGGTACCGGATGAACGCAAAGGTAGTACCAGATCACTGCAGAGTATTGGATGAAATGGAGTGTGGGTACTAGATGACTGTGCATGTACCGGTTTACTGTAGAACCTTCTGGTACTTGATGACTTAGAGTATCAGATGACCTGTAATGCGGGTATCGGAACATGAACAATACAAGTACTGGAACATGGACAGTGCATATACCAGAACCTAAACAGTACAAAAGATGTTGCTTGGACATAGAAACATAGGATTAAACCATCATCAACAAAACTATTGTATAATCATCCTTTTAATCACTAAAAATATGGAAAATTATGTATTAACCACATAGGATGAATAACAAGAGATATTGGAGGTTTATGGTGTAATTAGCGATATATTATTGACGAAATGTGGGGAGAAGGTGTAATGATGAGTGTATTTGTATGGTGGAAAGTATGAAAAAACTAGAGCTCAACACTCCTCTCTATCTAATCTAACCTTAATGATCATTTCCTTACCAATTATTCTCCTTTAGGTGGCCATAGTTGTTCCTATAATTCACCCGTATCAACAAAAGAAAACATTATAATAGTTAGTATTCTTAAAGAATGAAAATTTCAATGTGGGAATGATGTTATAGGGGAGGATCTTATCTGTTGATTCCAGGTGAGTTTTTCATGATGGATGTCTGGTAAGTGATTAGGTAGTTTCCCTTGACAACTTCAACTGGTGATTGGTGTACATCTATTTTGTTTTGAGGGAATTTTTTCATAGTGATGAAAATTATTTTTTGAATCACAAGGTGGACTTGAAACAAAATATTTTTCCTGTATTCAAAGGAGGAAATGGAAACGAGATTACCAAGATCAAAGAAAAGAAAATTTCACCCAAGGATGGATCTCTTCTATGGAATGATAAATCCACCCCTAACCAACAAAACCTAAAGGGGATGTGCACGGGTCGACATGGCAGTTTTTCAAGGGTTTTTGACAATTTCAGACGTATCCTTTGGTACGCATTGGGAGTATGTAATTTTAAATGGGGACAGGGATGATGAGAATGTTGAGGATCTTGAAGGTATGTCTATCAACCAAATATTTTCACCCCAAGAGTGGTACAAAAGGAAGCAAATGATGGGTTCATTTTATATTCTATTTACCTTTGAATTTGCATGATAGGGTGGAAGGGGAATGGAACAAGGTTCAAATTTGCATGCCATCCCCCCCGCCCCCCTACCCTCCACTCTCCTTTAAACATAATTTTAGCTAAAATATGAATAGGTTTAGGACTTGTCTATCATGAAATGAATGGTCGTTCAATGATGTATACCATATGGTTGACGACGTGGTGTGCATGATCTTGGTTGTTTCACAGTGTGATGGAAGTTGTGATAATGACAATGGTAAATATGGAATGGGGAGAATGGGTTCTTATAACATTGAAAATGATTTTTTTGTATTAAAATAAAAACTAGTTTTTTTAAATTCAAACCAGTCACATCTGTCATCAAATCAATGTTTCGCAAGAAAAAATATTTTTAAGTGATGTAATAAAGGACCTATCACAAGGGATAAATTTTCTGAATTGTGATATGTTGCATCAAAGAAAATATCTTTGTGTGATATATTGCATCCAGGAAAATATTAGATGTGTGACATATCACATTGAGAAAAAAAAATGTGGTGTGGCATTTCGAATGAAATATTCTTTGTGCGGTGTGTTGCAAAATTGAAAAGATTCAAAGTAAATGATTGTGATGAGGAAGAAAAATTGTTTGTGTGACATATCACACTCGAAAGAAAAAAAAATATGTATGATGTGTCACATCAAACAAAAATTTCGAGATGTGATGAAGGAGTGTCCTGGAAGGTTTCTTTAAATTTCCTTTATCTTAGGAGAAAAAAAATTTCAAGATGTGAGACACTGCGAATTGAATAATGGCATGTGAAACATACCATTTCACAAAAAAAAGCATGCAAAACACATCCTGTTGCAAGAAAATAATTTTATTTCAAAACATTCTTTATCGTGAGAAAATATCTTTCTTGCAAAATCTTGATTTGAACAACTCATTTTGAAAGACATTTTGTTAGGCAATAGGGGAGTTGGCCATATTAGAACATAGGATTCAAGGCAATCTTCAAAGACATCCAAAATTGAAATGAAAGCACACAATTCACATGCAATAAAGTTAGAACAAAACAGGAGGGACCCTATATCATTTAATCCTCCAGAGAGGAATGAAGTCTAAAATAGTGAAGGGGGTTTTTGCTCACACGACAAGCCATTATAAGAACATAACAAATTAATAAAATTAGAAAAAAATGTGAGTTGTTTCGAGATGGGAATAATTTTAATTTATCATGGCTTTGGTTTTGTATGCAACACATTTAGCATTGAGAATATAAAATCTATCCTAGGCATAGACATACACCAAATGTAATCACAATTTAAATAGTTTCACCCCAATTTCAAACACATTTCCTTTCAAATGCTTAAAAAATTCAAGGTTCCAAACTATTAAAGAAAAGCATGAAAAGACAAATCCTAAATTTTTGAAAGACACTTTATAAGAAACCTCATTCGAAATAATTTTTACTATGTATAGTTTGTGATCTTACACCTTATGATTAAACAAACAATTTTAGTAGAAAGGGATATCAATTCAAAGTCCAATAATTTTGATAAGGAGATATTGTTTATTAATTGGGTTGCTTTTCATTGATGTCAACCCTTGAAGCAAGTTCGGTAGCCCCAAAAATATGGTTAAGGGAATCAAGATTGTTTGAGGTATAAATTTATGAATATTAGTGTATTTGTAGGTAATAATACTCTAGATGGATAATACATGTAATGCCATTTTCGGTGATATGAGGAACATCACATAACTCCTCACGGTTAGAGAGTTATGGCCTTGTGAAGTTGGAGAACCCTCTTGAGTTATCTAGAATCCCCTAGAAGGTCAAAGAAGTCAAATTATTCTAGAAACTCCTAGAAGAAGTTGACTAGTCATAATGGGTGAAAATAGGAGTTAATCATGGGTTAATTTGTTGCAATAAGAAAATAATTAAAAAAAATAGTTGCAACTAGAAGTAGAGAGTTTACTATTTATGGATAAAATGGTTATAAGTGGAAAAGTGGTTAGAAGTGGGTTAGCCGTAAAAATAAGGAAGTTGGGTTAAGTTGGTTAGAAGGTAACCCCTTGAGGAAGTTGCATGGAAGTATAAATAAGAGATCAAGGCTCTCCTAATAGTACCTATTGAGCACATTGAATATCTATTATTGTGTAAGGTTTATTGAAGGTACTCATTGATACATCTGAAGTTATGCAAGTCTGAGGTAGTACAAAGGGTTGGTGGTGAAAGTTTTAGAATTGCTGAAATAATGAAAATAACCTAGTTTTTTAGGTGTACGTGGGCTGCAGTGGAGAAGGGAACATACATACATGGGATGGAAGTATAACAGGGTGCGTACATGTGGGAAAATCCATGAAATATTGAGTTGTTGAGGGTGCCAGGTTCTCAGAGTCTGAAAGCAAGCTCTCGGGAAGTTCTACAATGATCAAGTATAATAGATCTATCTACATATTCAAAAGGTATGTCATATTCTTATGTGTAGTTGGATATTTTTGTCTCCATGAGATATGGTTATGGGAGTATGTGTTTTTTCCCTAGAGAGGGTGTTTGTTGTATGGAACTTATGATATGAGCTAGATCTACATAAATACAACACTAGTATGTTAGTATTATTCATTGGCTCACCTTGTTGGTTCAAGTGTTGAGACATAGTTTGTATTTATTGGTACATGGTTGAGGGTTTTGGTTGTGAAGTTGTTTGTATGGTGTGAGGTTGCATATCAATAAGGATTTGATGTCTATTCCATGTGAGGATTACTACACTTGTTCATGATTGTACACACATGTATGGAACATGAATAGAGAGACATAGATGCACTTTATTAGGGGATGTATAAGATGATGTATACACAGGGCACAACTACAAATAAGACATAGTGACAGGTTGCAGGTTGATGTGAGAGAGGCAACAAAATGTTTGAAGTT
This sequence comes from Picea sitchensis, assembly GCA_010110895.2. Lineage (NCBI taxonomy): Eukaryota > Viridiplantae > Streptophyta > Pinopsida > Pinales > Pinaceae > Picea > Picea sitchensis. The sequence goes on along the minus strand of SNQJ01S0045685.1, from coordinate 32,307 downwards.
TCAGAAAAGGTGAAAACCCTAGTTTTCTAAAGGTGTACGCATGTTGTAGTATAGATAGGTCGCATACATGTTGCAGCATATACAGGTGGTTTACCTATTGGTTTTGTTGGTACATGCTGAGTACAGGTACAATTTGGTTACAGGTTAGTGGCATAGGGTGTTTACAAGTTGTTGGTATAGGTTGGTATAGCTTTACAGTGGTATATATCACAATGACAATGTGGCAGTCGTTTCATCATTTGACACTTATATTTTAGGGTGAAAGGACGGGGAAAGGATAGGTGGTTGTATCCACCTTCTGGTTGTAGAAGGAGAACATAGGGGGTTGTAGCCAGAGAATTGGGGAGTTGGACCTTCCCTTAGGTTGTAGCTTGAAAATATAGGGAGTCAGAGCCTCCTTCCAGTTGTAGCTGGAGAACAAAGGAAGTTGGTGCTTCCAATGAATGTAATTCTTAAATACATATAAGAAAAATAATTCTATGGTTTTCTCCCGCACTGGGTTTCCATGTAAAAATAATGGTGTATTGTGTATGTGTATTATTGTTCAGTGTTCATGGTTTATTTACTCTACACTTGTTGAATGATAATGGTATATTGATCATAAAAATAAATAACACTTACATACCGTGGTTAAAATGATTAAAAAACTCTATTACTGATTCACCTCCCCCCTCTCAGTAATCCAACAATTGGTGTCAGAGAAGGTTCCTTCATAAATCAGTTTAACCACTAGAAGGTAGATCATGGAGAGAAATAGTATGTATAAAAATGGAATACCACAGTTTGATGGACAAAAATCTGCATTATGGAGTAGAAGGATGAAAGCATATGTACACACACATGGATTTAAGGTTTGGCAATCAGTTGTAGATGGATATAAAGAACCCATCTCCAACAAATGAAAATGGAAGGAAACTCAGTCTAAATAATTCAAAATCCAAAAACGCTCTTCTAAATGGTCTTGGTGATTCGGTATATGGAAAAGTTATGCATTGCAGCTCTGCAAAGGAAATTTGGGACAAATTTTAGAATGTTTATGAAGGAGATGCAAAATTCAAGGCAAAAAAGATTCAAACTTACAGAGGTCAATTCGAACAATTGAAGATGAAGGAAGATGAAAATATTGCAGCTTACTTCTTCCGAGTTGATGAAATAGTGAATGCAATCAGAGGATTTGGAGAATAAGTGGACGAATCTATAATTGTTCAAAAGGTACTAAGATCTCTTCCAATGAGATTTGATCCTAAGATCTCAACACTAGAAGAAAGAATAAATATGGATTCAATAATCATGGATGAACTACATGGAATCTTCACAGCCTACGAAATGAGAACTAAAAAGGAGAATCCAATTACAAAAGAAACAACATTCAAAGCATCTAAGAAGTCAAAGAAAAAGGGAAAGAAAAAGGAAAAAGAAGATAGCAGTAGCAGTGACAGCTCAGAAGATGATGAAGAAGTATCCAACTTTGTTAGAAGACTCAAAAAGGGAACCGACGATAAATATAGAGGTAAGCTTCCATTGATTTTCTTTAATTGTGATGGTATTGGTCAGTTTTCTAAAAAATGTCCCCATAAGAAAAATAAAATAAATGAAGAATATGATTCAAATAGCAAACAAATGTACAAAGGTAACAAAACCAAAAGGAATTTCTTCAAGAAAATATTTTGCACAAAAGAAGATAACACCTCATCATGCAAAGATGAAGACAATGGAAGTGAGACAAAAAGGGTTCTATTCATGGTGGTAGAAGACTTCGATGAAGAAGGAACCGAAGAAGAATATGAAGAGGCAGAATTTGACTATAGAGAATAATTGATGAGTTCCATAGAAGTTATAAAAAGGGAAAAGAAGAAAAATAAGTCACTATAGGAAGAACTAAAAAGAAAAGAGGAATCTCAAAGTTCCAACTCTGAAGAACTAGAACAAATGATCACTAAGTTAAAAATTCAAGTTGAAGAATACAAAAGAATTGAAGAAGCACTCAAGGAATGGTTAGAAGAAAGAGACAAGATTATTGGAAATTTGGAAGAAAATATTGTCACATTGAGAAAAGATATTCAAAAGAAAAAGATGCAGAACAGTTCTAAAGTTTTGGATAACATTATTAATAGTCAGAGACCAAATCATGACAAGTCCAAACTTGCATACAATTATACAGAAAATAGATCAAGCTCCAAAACAATAGATCAAGAAACACATCCAAGAAGCTATGCAAAGACAGTCAGAGGAGACAAGAATTTTTACAAGGAATATCATAGGGACACTCCTCCACCTAGAAGATTCAGATTTCATAATCAACGACAATAAGAAACAAGTAGGCCTCAAGAAGAAGAAAAATTCATAAGAATAAATGATTTCAGAAGATCTTCAACTCCCAGGTATCAAACTATGTTCTTTGGTTTATGTTATTCATGTAATACTTTTGGACATAAATCTATAAATTGCAAAGAAAATAGCAAAAATAAAAACAACTATGAAATTCATGCACAAAATGGTTATCCAAGAAGGCCTAGTGAAACATAGAGAATAAGATACAAAAGATTTGAGTCTTTGAGCACTGAAGTGGAATGTTACAAGTGAAACAACTTTGGAAACATAGCCAAATATTGTAGAATGATAGTCTCTCCTATATAATCAAAACAGAATAAAAACAATCACAGACAGGAACCTCAACAGAGAATATAGATACGAAAGAAAAATCAGTATAACAATGAAGAATGCACACTTTCTCTATAGGCTAAAAACAAGAAACAAGGTTGGTATGTTGATATTGGCTGCTCAAATAACATGACAGGTGATGAGGACATGTTTCTAACCTTGAGAGAGGAAAGAGATGGATCAGTCTCATTTGGAAATGACACCTCAACTAGAATCATTGGAAGAGGCACAATTAGAATTGGAAACAAGGATACCAATCCAGAAAATGTTCTACTAGTGGAAGATATGAAACATAATATTCTAAGTGTATGTCAGATGTGTGACCAAGTTCACAAACTTGTGTTTGATTCATATAAGTGTGATATAAGAAAAGTAATTTTATGGAGATTGGTTGCAACAGCTGTAAGAAATTCAAGCAACATATATGTATCAAGTGAAATTGGAAATGAAAATTGTTTTCTAGGAAAGGAAGATGAAGTTTGTCTATGGTACAGAAGAATGGTTCACATAAAATTGAATAAATTTGTCAAAGTCAAGAAAAAGGAAGCAGTCAAAGAAATTCCCTAGATCACGAATCCAACCAACACATTATGCAAGCATTGTCAAGAAGGAAAGAAAACAAAGACTAGGTTCAAATCAAAGGAATACTCCACAACAAGACCGTTGGAAATTGTGCATACTGATCTAGTTGGACCAACTAGAAAAAAGGGTTTAAAAGGTGAACAATATTTTATGTTATTGGTTGATGATCATACAAGGATGACTGTAGTTTGTTTTCTCAAGAAGAAGTCAGAAGCATTCGAGAACTTCAAGGTATACAAGGAAATGATTGAAAATGAAATGGATTCAAAAATAAAATGTTTGATATCTGATAATGGAGGAGAGTTTACTTCAAAGGAACTTATGGATTTCTGCAGCAAGCATGGAATAAAAAGGAAATTCTTAGTTGTTAGGACACCTCAACAAAATGGATTTGTCAAAATGAAGAACATGACAGTGCAGGAACTCAATCAAACAATGTTAATGGATTCCAAGTTGACATATGTATTTTGGGAATATACAATGCATACATTTGTTCACATTCAAAACATAGTAATGCTCATAAATAGCAATGATAAAAATCCCTACGATATATGGAAAGGAAGACCAGGGAATGTGAAGCAGTTCACAGTTTTTCGAAGCAAGTGCTACATCAAAAGAGAATATGGCATAATGGGAACGTTTGATTCTCGTGTGGAAAAAGGCATATTTGTTGGGTACTCGAGTACAAGGAAAGCATACAAATGTTTCAATCTAAGGCTCAACAAAGTTGTGGAAAGCATCAACGTGACAATTGATGAGATAGGTGGATGGAAAATAAAGGAAGAAGAAAAGGAGTCAGTGGAACAGGTTCACAAGGAAGAAGCAAAGGATGAAGAAGTAATAGAAGGGGAATATGAAGAAGATCATATAGAAGTAGAAGAGAAGGAACAAAAAGTACCTCCAAATACACCTAGCAAATGAATACAGAAGAATCATCCCTTAGATCAGATTATCGGGAAAAAATATGTAGGAGTTGAGACTAGAAGAATAATTTGTTCATGAGAATAACTACACCTAGCACTCTTATCTTCGATTGAACCAACCATTTTTGAAGAAGACAACAAGGATGAATTTTGGATAAAGGCCATGGATAAAGAGTTGGATCAAATAGAGAAGAATCACACTTCGAAATTGTTTCCAAGACTAAGGTACAAGAATGTGATTGACACAAACTGGGTCTTCAGAAATAAATTGAATGAATATGTACACGTTACTAGGAACAAAGCTAGATTTGTATGTAAAGGATACACACAGGTTGAAGGTATCGAATTTTAAGAGACGTTTCCCCCAGTCATCATAATGGAAGAAATCGGATTGATCCTAGATTATGCATGTTCGAAGAATATTAAAGTGTATCATATGGACGTGAAATCAACCTTTCTATATGGGGAACTAGAAAAAGAAGTCTACATTGAGCAACCAGAAGGATTTCAGTTGTCAGAGAATGAATATTATGTTTGTAGGTTGAAGAAGACATTGTATAGTCTAAAACACACTCCTAGAGCATGGCATTCTAGACTAGACAAATATCTACAAAAACAAGGGTTCAAAAAAGGAAATGCAGACAACAACCTCTATATCAAGGTAACTCAATCTAGTATTTTATTAATTAATTTTATGTTGATGATATTATTTTTGGAAGTGATGATGACAGGTTAATCCAGAAATTTGCAAAGGATATGCAGAATGAATTTGAATTGTTATTTCTTGGAGAACTATCTTTCTTTCTGGGTCTTTAGATATGTCAAAGAAACCAAGGAATTTTTATTTCTCAAACCAAGTATATCAGAGAAATGATAAAGAGGTTCAGAATGGAATATTGTAAGACAATCAATACTCCTATGAAAACCAATTGCAATTTAAGTAAAGATGATGATTCAAATTCTACAGATCAAATGCAATATAGGTCAATGATTGGAAACTTACTCTATGTGAAAACATCCAGACCTGATGTAATTTAGGAAATTGGACAGGTGGCCCGATTTCAAGAAACACCAAAGGAATCACATGTTCTAACAATAAAGAGGATATTAAGATATCTCAATGGTGCATAAGAGTTTGGATTATGGTATCCAAAAGGAAAGGATTTATCACTTATTGCCTACAAAGATGAAAATTGGGCAGGTTGCATTGATGACTGGAGAAGAACAAGTGGAGAAGAGTTCTACTTGGGTGAGTGTTTGGTATCTTGGCTAAGCAAGAAACAATCGTCAATATCATTGTCTACAGCCGAAACATAGTATATTGCAGCAACAACATGTTGTACACAGGTTCTATGAATGAAACAAACTATGACAGATATAAAGGTTGAGTATGACGAGCCCATTCCAATATATTGTGATAATACAAGCGTCATCATTATCTCAAAGAATCCATTGATGCACCCCAGGACAAAGCACATTCCAATCAAGTATCACTTTCTATAGGAATAGGTTGTAGAGAGGAACATCATAGTTGAATATGTGGGAGCAAAAGAACATGTTTCATATATATTTACAAAACTACTTACAATGGAATATTTTGAGTATATTCTACAGAGACTCAGAGTAATTTCTACTCCAAAATGAATGCTTTTGAATTCTTATTTTATATGTCTTAGATTTACACAAGGAAGCACCATAAAGAGGACAGTTCAGTTTGGGGGAGTAGTTTCAGGAAGAGTTCAGTTAGGGGGAGCAGCCCCAAGGACATTTCAGTTAGGGAGAGTATCCCCGACGAGAAGTTACCTTTTCCATTGATGTCAAAGGAGGAGAGATTTGTTAGATGCATGGATAGAGAGTCATATGCTTGGAGAGAGAGTATAGAGGCATGTTTCCAGGGGGAGCGATAACCACAGGGGGAGCATGAGAAATATGAATTCAGTGTTGCATCAGAGTGTTTCCATCAATGCCAAAGGGGACATTGTTGATTAATTGGGTTGTTTTTCATTGATTTCAACCCTTGAAGCAAGTCTGGTAGAAAATTCTGGTAGCCCCAACAGTATGGTTAAGGGACTCACTGTATTTTGAGAATAAAGGTATGAAGATCAATATATTTGTAGGGAATACTATTCCATATAGATAGTACATGTCATTCCATTTCCAATGATATGTGGAACGTCACATAAATCCTCACGGTTAGATAGTTATGGCCTTGTGAAGTTGGAGAACCCTCTTGAGTTATCTACAAGACCCTAGAAGGTCAAAGAAGTAAAATTATTCTAGAAACTCCTAGAAGAAGTTTACTAGTCATAATGAGTGAAACTAGGAGTTAATAATGGGTTAAGTTGTTGCAATAAGAAAATAATTAAAAATAAATTAGTTGCAACTAGAAGTGGAGATTTTACTATTTATGGATAAAATGGTTATAAGTGGACAAGTGGTTAGAAGTGGGTTAGCCCTAAAAATAAGGAAGTTGGGTTAAGTAGGTTAGAAGGTAACCCCTTGAGGAAGCTACATGGAAGTATAAATAAGAGAGAAAGGCTCTCCTATTAGTTCCTATTGAGAACATTGAATATCTATTATTATGTAAGGTTTATTGTAGTTACTCATTGATACATCTGAAGTTATGCAAGTTTGAGGTAGCACGAAGAGTTGACGACGAAAGTTTGAAAATTGTAGCAATATTAAAAAAATCCTAGTTTTTGAGGTGTACACATGCTGCAGTGGATAAGGGCGCATACATACGTGGTCTAGAAGTATAACATGGTGCGTACATGTGGGAAAATCCATGAAAACTTGAGTTGCTAAGGGTGCCATGTTCTCAGAGTCTGAAAGCAAGCTCCCATGAAGGTTTACAGTGATCAGGTACATCATATCTATCTACAGATTCAAAAGGTATTTCATATTCTTATGTGTAGTTGGATATTGTTGTCTCCATGAGATATGGTTATGTGAGTTTGATTTTTTCCCTAGAGATGGTGTTGGTTGTATGGAACTTATGATATGAGCTAGATCTATAGAAACACAACACTGGTATGTTGGTATTATTCATTGGCTCACCTTGTTGGTTCAAGTGTTGAGACATAGTTTGTATTTATTGGTACATGGTTGATGGTTTTGGTTGTGAAGTGGTTGTGAAGTTGTTTGTATGGTGTGAGGATACATATCAGTAAGGGTTTGATGTCTAGTCCATGTGAGGATTATTACACTTGTTCATGATTATACACACATGTATGGCACATGACTAGAGAGACATAAATGAACTTGGTTAGGGTATGTATAAGATAATGTATGCATAGGGCACAACTACAAATAAGACATAGTGATAGGTTGCAGGTTGATGTGACAGAGGCAGTAATGTGTTTGAAGTTTCAGAAAAGGTGAAACCCTAGATTGTTGTAGGTGTATGCAGGATATAGTATAGATAGGTCATGTACATATGCAGGCTAAAGTATAGACATGGCACGTACCTACACAAGTTGCAGCATATACAGGTCGAGTGTCTGCTGGGTTTTGTTAGTCCAAGTTGAGTACAGGTACATGTTGGTTACAGGCCAATGACACAGGTTGGTTATAGGTTGTTGGTACAGGTTGGTACATGTTTGCAGTGGTATATCTCACAGTGATAGTATGGTAGTGGTTTCATCATTTGACACTTATATTTCAGGGCGGAAGGACGGGGAAAGGATAGGTAGTTGTAGCCACCTTCTGGTTGTAGCTAGAGAACATAGGGGGTTGTAGCCTCCTTCTGGTTTGTTGACGGGCGAAATTGACCATCCGTCAACTGGGAGAGTGAATCCAGTTCGGGGTTGTCTAATAACCCAAGCCATTTGGGATAACCCACCCTGACGGGTTTAGCGGCTCCGTTAGCTGATCTAAGTCCTAAGAAACAAAAAGAAAACTACTCTAAACTAACTAATCTAACAACTATTAAAACAAACTAATAAACTAATCTAACTAAAAATAACTATTAAAACAAACTAAACAAATCTAATTATTATATATACAATCTATTATCTAATACTATGCTAACTCTAAGAAATTAAATATCTAACTACTAACAGAAATAAATCTTATTCACAAAATGTACAATATTTACAATTTACAGATTTGAATGAAAACCTGAAAAACTCATTTGTATTCTGTCCTAAGATAGTGAGAGTTATTGTTTTTTATTTTTATAATTTTATGAAAAGAAATAAACTGAAAACTAAATAAACTAAGCAACTAAAATACTAACTCTAACTACAAATCTAAACTACACATATATCTAACTAAACTACTTAAATTATACTAACAAATTAACTATTAAATAAATAACAAACTAACCTGAAGAAACGCTCCAGGTTTGTCCTGTATTATGATTGTCTTAGCTGATCGGAGGGAGGAAACCCGCACCGAATTATCCAAGAGCTTCTCGTAAACTAGAAACTGTTGTGCTCTTCAAATAAAATTACAGGACAAACAAGACATAAGAAATTTACAACAATCTTATGATTTATAAATCTTCACAGTTAGATAAATCTGTATGCAAAGATCTATACAAAATGATTCAATTAACAAAGAAGAGAAATCTGTGATCCATTAACTGAAATAAATTAATTGTTGTACTTATAAAAATAATGAAAGAGATCAGATATGGATAGCACATTAATCAAATCATATCATCCTGCAATAGATTATGATAGCTAAAGTAGTCTATAATCAACTGCAAACTGATATCACAAAACTTGAAACAAAAGATTGATATATTGAAAGCGAAAGTTGTTACAAGACATCAACTCTCGTCTCAGTTTGTATCATAAATCCATAGCCTGGTTATTCCACAAGTGAGGATGCTCCTTATTACAAAAAATAATAAGTATTTAAAGACTTCTCACAGGGTAAAACATCCCTGTGGAAGTTATGAAAACTGTTTACAGAAAATCTGGGAAAATATCCCCTGTTTGACTAAACTAACATCCTAAAATAAAAAATATATCACACAAATATCTCCTAGACTGTCCATCATGCCCAATGCAATTCAAATGTACCTGAAAGAGGTCAAAAAAGGACAAGTTAAGAGGATATTTTACTAATAAAAATGATAAAAATATAATTCTAAAGACTAGCTACGGAATCTTGTGATTCTGTAGCTGGTCTAAATCAAATACAGAATCGTATTAAAATTAATTCGAATCTTAGAAAATACATTCAAACTATCAAAAGATATTTGATTGCTAAAAGCCTCATTCAAATCGACACTTGTATGCAAATTAAACAAACTAAATCAAATGATAACATAGATAGCTATACTCTGTTTAATTCGTTATGGCTAACTCGGGTAAACAACATCGTATTGGATAACTGAACAGTAATCAAATCGTTTTCATAACCAATCGAAATCAATAGGAATAGATTCTTCAGCTATCCACAGATCACTTTGAATCCAAACCAAATCAACAAGATCGTTTTCTCAAATTGATCGCACTATATTAAACATAACAAACGATCCATGCTATTAGTGAATCAAATCAAAACTGGTGTGTAAATTATCACAAACGAAATCATAATGAAATTAATCGATTGATAACAGGATCTGTGAGAGTTGTCCAATCATTTGTTATTGCTAATTGGGGCAGACAAAATCAATTGATAGTTCACGAAATCATCATTCGAATTCATTTCCAAAACAAACTTTTAGCCGAACTTTCTCATCCGACTTCAACAGAGATGGAATCAAAACCAAAAGAGCAACACCAAATCTACTTCCGATATCAATCTAACTCAGAACAGGAAATCGTGCTAATTCAAGACATGCATTAATCAAACCAAAACGAATCGAGACATTTTGTGTTTGTTACAGCCATTATGAATCACAAGTCCACGATTATAGCAAGTAGATCTTTAGCATCGGTCAAAGATAATTAAAATCCAGTCGAGAATACCAATCCAATACAGAACAGAATCGTTTTGAGTTCACTAGGAGCGAACGAAAACTAATTAAATCATACCAAATCGACTATCAACATAAATTGATTCACAAACCAACCAAACCGAATCAAAGTAAATGAATTGCTTGTACTAAACTGGGCATGGAAAATCACATAACCAAATCATATGTACATTTAATTTTGTCAAATTGAACCTACTATACAGGATCCACACATAACCATTTTGATAACCGAACTATGACAGAGTCATTTCAAACAATGGACAGAGCTATTTCAAAAACCAAACTCAATTCATTATATTAATCCAAGCAATTGATAAAACAGAATTGATCTTGAAATTCATACATGGATGATGAGAAGACAACTTGGTCATAATAGTTTGGAATTGACGAAGGCTGTGTTGGAAATACTAAAACAACTGAGAGGGGGGGGGTGAATCAGTTGTTTATAAGCTTAAACAATTTTACACCTTCTTAACAATTATTAATATTTCTTCATGTGTCATCAAGCAAC
>SNQJ01S0045684.1:62008-72302 GCA_010110895.2 Picea sitchensis | reverse complement strand
GGGAAATCCTCTAAGACGGTGGGAGTTAATGGAGCCAAGCATATGATTCTACTTTATTAATGAAGAGTTGGTCCCATTCCATAGTCTTTGCTGATTTAGCTAAGCGGTCAGCTTCTTGATTTTGAGAGCGAAGGATGTGGAAGAAGTGGATCTTGGTGAATTGTCGTTTCAAGGTTTTAGTTCAGGAATGAAGGTCGCTAGGAATTTGGATGGCTGAAGTTGTTTGGCCGAGGAGATCCTTTATTATTAGTTCAGAGTCTCCAAGAACGGTGAGGGTGTGAATGTTTCTCAAGTGTGCAATTTGGAGCCCCATGTAGACTGCAAGACTTTTCGCTTTTTATTAGTGGTCTTCCCTAGTCCCCAGGAGTAGTCCACAATCTTTTGTCCATCGAAATCAAAGATGATTCCCCCCGCACTTGCTGCCCCTTTGACCAAGCTATTTGTTAACAAGGCTAGTTGTGTCCCATAAGTTGGATGTTAACATCAATGGTTAACTGGGTCATAGTAAGACTTTAGGCCAAAATTGTTCATCTGCAATCATTTACGGAACATGTCTTTGATTTTTTCGACATCTAATTACAATTGGAATTTTTTAAAAATTTGGCAATTATTTATTATGAATTGTGTCTAATTTGTTGGTTGAGAATAAATGCATTGAATCTTGGAATGTGCATTGATCCTATTGAGATAAGGAATCAGTCCTTTCCATGAGAAGGTTCTAATCCATTATCTACATTTCTGACTTTGTGAAGGTTGTTCTTGAAGGTGACTAATATATTTATCGAAGTTGACCACCAAAAATGTTGGCATTTTTTAGAGTTTATGGTCTCCTTTGCAGAAGATGGTGATAATTTGACCAAGTTATCTATTAATAAGGCCATTTGTGTCCCATAAGTTGGATGTTAACATCAATGGTTAATTGGGGCACAATAAGACTTGAGACCGAAATTGTTCATCCTCGATCATTTTTTCGGCATCTAATTACAAATTGAATGTTTACAAAATTCAAAAATTATTTATTATGAATTGTGTCTAATTTGTTGGTTGAGAATGAATGCATCGAAGCTTGGAATGTGCGTTGCTCCCATTGAGATAAGAAGGAATTAGTCCTTGCCATGAGAAGGTTCCAATCCTCCAATATAGAATCTACATTTATGATGTTGTGAAGGTTGTTCCTGAAGGTGACTAATGTATTTGTCGAAGTTGACCACCACAAATGTTGGCATTTGTCGGGGTTTATGGTATTCTTTGTAGAAGGTTCCAATCCTCCAATTAAATCCTTGAATGGAGGTTCAAACTTGTTCTAAAAGGGATTCAGATGCACAATAACCACCTTATCCTTTCCATTATCCCAATCTATTACCACCTTCAAGTCTCCCATCACCTGTATATTTTTAACTCCCTGTTTACTGGTCAAATAGAGTAATGTCCACAAAGCCAAGAATTTTGATTTCATGTTGGGTCCTCTACTCGAAGCATATCTAACATTAAATAAATGAGAAGCATTAAGATACAACCCCACACCAATCCCACACCTAGGGGTGTCCTTGACTTGCACCATCAAAGAAACCCCAAGGGATATCTAGATCTATCAAGGGCATGGAAATAATTATGGGCAATCTTCTTTTTGGCTCAAGCTTGAAATCACGGGCTAATTTTTCAACCAAATCTGCTACTACCTTCACCAAGATCAGTTTGTCCTAGAAAATGCATGAATTACGTGCCCACTAAATGAAGTAAATAAATTGACAAGGAAATTGTTGATATTATGGTAGCTGCGGGAGGTATTAACCTCTACGTGTAACCTTGGACGAGACTAGAATATCCTGAGAAGTAAAAGAAACCCTAAACAAATGTGTAGAAACCCTAGAAGACATCTCGGCTCAATAAAATAATTAATATTTAAGTGTTAACCTCTAAAGGAAGAAGTCGTCCTGGACAGGTGACAAAGATCACTATAAATAAGAGGGTGCTAGAGATTATTTGTCACTTTCACTCTCATAACTGGATAAGATTAGTGTTGCGCAAGTTTGGAGAGGGAGTATAGCTGCAACTGTTGCAACTGGGATTTTGGCTTTTGGTTGGACTTTATCTTAGTTATGGTTTGGACTTTCTGCTTGGTCTTTGGTTATTCTTAATTGGTCTGCTAGCCTTGGAGAAATGTGTGCTACCTTGGTCGGCTATCAGTATGCTTTTAGAATTATTCTGTCTATCAAGGTTAAGGTGCTCGCGGGTGGTCATTGTGCCTATGGTTGGGTGACAATATTGATATATTGTCTATGGAAAAATGAGGCACATCTCTTTATTTTCTAAAATGTTATGGGCCCACACTATCTTAAGACAGTCTAAACACTGGAAGATAGATTGGGAAGTTATTTGTGAAGCTCATTATGGCATTAGTTATAGCTGCAACTAGGTTTTCTGATTATGCAGCTACAATAAACGCTAACCCTTGTGTTCGAGCACTTCTAGTAAAGCATTTGACCTAATTCCTTGACATCTTAGTTCTCCCTAGCCTAGAACATCACTTGGTACCCTCAGCTAGCAAAAACACGAGGTTTAAATTTTTGGTCAAAGTCAAAGTTTGACTAGTCAAAGTCAAAGGTTGACTTATGGTCAAATTGATTTTGTGGTCAAAGATTGAAATTTTAGAGTTTCTAGCTTGTTCTAATCATTAGATCCTCTGATTTAGTTTATAATATCCTCTTTTCAAGATGGTATATAGTTTCAGATTGGAAGACAAGTTGGACAATGCTACAAGACTTCAAAGGTATGCACTTGTGTATGTTATCCATGTTATATCATCTAGCAAAAAATTAGTGTGTTTGTAGGGAAAGTACTAAAGACTTTGTCCAAGATGTAATCTTGGATTCAGTGCATTCAAAAGAACAAGTGCACCCTCCATAGCAAGTGAGGCTTCAGGTTCCAGGTTTGATTAAATTGTTAAGCTTCAAATTTGTATATATCAAAGGTGATAATTGTTACATTACAAATTGAGAAAGTAGTCTTTGAAAGATTCTATTATTGCTAGGTGCAATGAATACTTTACTGCATATGAATACTATTGATATAGATGCTTGTTATACTTGTTCGTAAGATGAACTAACATCTCCTCTAGATAGATATTTATTGTTTGTTCATGTTGTTCTTGTTCTGGGCAGGTACCCTTGTGAAATATGTTTGATGAACAATCCTTGCAGAAGCTGTCATAGAAGAAGTTTATAAGGATGATAGAACTGCAAGATGGGAAGAAATCAAAACAGATAGAAACAAACTTAAAGAGACTCAGAGGAGTCAGACTCGAAGGAAGTCAGGAATCAAAAGGAAGCCAAAACAGGCTTGTGACACTATACAGAAAGAAAAGAGAGATGTAGTAGACAGAAGCATGGACTCTCTCAGATGGAGGGAACTGATCACATAATTCCAAAAGAAGAGAATCCATATTGCTCATTCAGGCATGAAGCTGGGATTAGGGGGGAGTTAATCCCCAATGATATGATCCATTGAAGAATAATATGTAAAGACTATGAAGTATCTATCCATGTTCTTTATTGGAAGTAGCAGCCATGATAAGCAACATGTGTTCAGCTTGACTCTAGAAGAAGTCTTCTTCGAAAAGAAGCCTTGAATATACTTGGTTCTCCATCTACACTTATGTTCCTATGATGGAAGGAAAAACTTGGAGACTTCAAGAAAGAAGGTCATGTAATCTATAGAAGATTTCATGGACTCCAACATTAAAGAGAAACGTGAGTGTTGAGGAAAAGGTATGGAACACCTTACTCAATCATTTTAAGATCTTTCATGGATAGGACAAGATAGTTGGGAATGTCACCCAGGGTTTATAGCCTCAAAACATTCACTCAATCCACAAGTATTAATTACAAGGATTAAGGTTGGTTTTATGATTTGTATATGTTGCAATGTAAAAATAAAATTTATACAAAGCTACAAGAATGTATATAGCTTTTTACAATAAAGTAAACATGGAGACCAAAAGTGAAAGGAGGAATCGAGTCATGAAAACACATGTATGAGACAGGACAATAATTTGATCTATTTCATTCTTAGATACAAAAGTGTATTTCTCTTTACAAACCCCTGCGAGGGTATGGACCAGAGTCAGATTTAGAGGTCTCCAATGGGCACCATACAAAAAGACTTTGAAAATAAAATAAAACTGAAATTAAGGATCTGGATCAACTTGCCACAAAAATGTTGCCATTTGACTTTGAAGGCTATCATTTATTAGCAATGAAAATTAATTCACAAATAGACAAGAATACACAGAATATCAAGGATGAATCAAACACCTTTAAAACAAGCTAATGAAAAGTATGATTCAATTTTGAACCTTGATGCCTTCAATAAGACCCTGTTGTTAACAAGACAATTAGGCTTTCAAGTAAACTCAGAAATGAATGAAAACTAAAGCTATCTCACTAATTGAAGAGCAAACCTTAGTCTTCTCTTTCTCCTTCTATTCTCCCCTTGTCTCTTCCTCTCATTAAACCTTTATTCTTTCTCAATAAGTTGAGGTAGTTCAACTACTTCCTTTAGTTAAGTCAAATTAGCTTAACTAATTAGTTTAGGGAGAAATAATTAATAATAATATATAAATAAGGGTCTAGTTAATAATTACTAAATAGGTGGGACCCCTTGTGACTCCCATCATTCTTTTTCCAATCATCAAATATAAAATATAAAATTTATCATTTGGATCATATAACACCCTTGTAGCTCCCATTGATATTCTTTAAATCGAATATTTAAATATCAACAAATTTAAGGACATATCCCCAAAAAATAATATATCCATTTTATCCACAAAAATATCCAAAATAAAGCTTGTTTTCCCAAAAGTTAAAAATTATTAAATGTTGTCTTCATCATTGAAAATCATAAAATACTATTAAAATCCATATTTGTTGCTTTGCGAGGCATATTCCCTCTTCTCACTGTTGTCTCCAACTGACTTTTCTTGAGTAGCCCTTAGTTCGTTAGACCCTTTAGCCTGTATTTCGCTGATCACGTGGGAGCAGTCATCTTTTAGGTGGAGACGTGAAGACACAAATTTAGAATATTTTGTGGATGGACTAGAGGGGGAGGTTGTTTCTTTTCCTTTGTCTTGCACAGGTTGTGGGATATCAGTTTTTAATCTTTTGTTGGCATGCGAGGATTGTACTGGCAAAACAACAGGTGCAATTTGAACATTAGGATTAATTGGTGGTGGTAAAGGTAAGGACACAGTGGGCCATCCATGGTGGTGGGAGACAGGCTGGTGGACAATTTCTTGCCAACTGTCATCAGTGGAGACACATGCAATCCATCCATAAAAATATCATTTATTAATTGCCACATGAATAGGGAATTGATAGGGTCAATGGCAGTATGGAGGGCTTGTATTTAGCGTAAATTGGTATCATGGAGGGGGAGGATTTACGAATACTATTTCAACAATCAATAAAAATAATCAACTGTGTAAAAACATATCCCAGAATACCAATCATCAATCTCTGCGACGTCAACTTTTCTTCATTTCCATACAGAATTCTCTTAAAAATAAATATCACAGAACAAGGAATTGATAAGTGAAATTGGGATCATGAAGGGGTTGTATTTAGCGAAAAATGGTATGATGGAAGGGATTCCCACGGATATTGTTCTAATAATATATCAAACAATGTCATTCTCGTTGTTAATTAATAATCAAAACCTTTTATTGTTTCAAAATTGAACAACACTCTGTTTAAAAAACAACAACCCATAACTCGTGTTTCTTTCCAAGGCTGCTCATTTGCCTGAGAAATTGCATTGCATAGTAACCAATTTTATATTGCCCAGGAATTGATTAACAATAATAATACTGCTTATATATAATAGAGTCGAAGGGTGAACAACAACATAATAATCGCAACCAACACAACAAACAGTGGTGGAGTGGACAGGCTATGGTCCATAATGTCAACACCAATAAAGTTTAAACCCACAGGGTCCCACGAAGTGTCCAAAGGTTCCTTGTGTATAACAATAATTTGATCGAAACCATAATTAACCAAACTTTCCAATTTATTACCTTTTGGTTCATAAAACTTCACTCAAGCATTTCATAATTCATATACAGGTGCTCATCGCATTTGAAAATAAAACACAAGAAGTTGTATTTTCAGAATACTTTTGCAAAATTGCGATCGACCCCATATTTTTCCTTGTGATAGAATGTATAACCAAATGAATAAGTGGGTTCAACATTTCTTTCATCTTCACACAACAAATAATCAATCAAACCCGTGACCAAAAAGAGCACGAACAATGTCTTTTCTTAATTATGGGTTGGCCATATTTTACAATAATTTCCAATGCACATGGTTCAATTTGCAACAATGGACAGTAAGGTGGCAGAAGAAAGCGGGCTAAAAAACTGAGGGTTTGGCCAGAAGGAGCACAAAAGGTTTAATCCTTCACAAAATTCCACATTAATACTCATAGAGTAGTGACCAAGGCGTGGGCACAATAGCCACGAAAACCACAACTTAATAGACAAGCAGAGTGTCCAAATAACCCACAGGTAAGAAGCAAGGATAACTATTTCGAACAAGGAAGAAACCGAAAACAAGGAACCAGAGGCAAGGCAGGCCTGAGAGTTTTCCAATGATATTATTTTCCATAACAAAAGTGCGAACAACTATACACAACAAAATACACCACGCCTCTTTTCAATGCCGTGGTTCAAATATAACCACCACAGGAAACCAAAACCTTGCAAATGACCAATACACAGTCTGAATTCATTCATATAATAGCTTTGGAAATGCATAGACCGTGGGAAAACAAGAGCCAACTATTGAATTAAAGAGCAGAGCAAATGTTCATGGATGGAAAAGCAAGAAAACCCCATACCTCTGTAAAATTGCTAAGGAGAAATGACCAGCTTGTATACCGTCTCCATGGTTGAGCAAAGCGGAGCAACAACAACCGACAAGAGCGAATGCAAAATGACTAGGGTGGTGAGCTCGAGGTGAGTTAGAGTGACGTGTATTTATTGCACGTCGCTTCTACATTCACATTTTCATTCATGGCCAGTACGAGCAAGCCCACTATTCAACTCATCAACCATTAACATTCAAATCAACTTAATACAAGCCAACTATACCATAGTTTGCCAATGTTCCAATTTTGCAAATGCGCCAACCCTTGCCATTATTCCAATTTCACATATAACAAAACTTTTCTAGGGATACCAAATCACAACCAAACTTACAATTAAACCAATGCGTGCAACACTTGTAGCAAGGTTTAAGGTGATCACCAAGCTATACACCATATAAAATATAAAAATTAAAACTGGAGTGTAGATTCCTCATTCATTTAAAGGCAACATAGTCATACTTTGCGAGAGATAATGAAGACAACATCATTTCCTGTTTAGTCACCCTGCCCATATCATCCTGTAATAATTATTTTGACAGTGATTTAAAGCAAATAAACTGTAGAGTTTGTGTCACAACCAAGGCATAAGCACATGAAATGTAAGTGTTGCTTCTCCATCATAGTCACATAAGTCACACAAGGGGTCCCACCTATTAGTATATTATTAAATATAATTAAATAATAAGGCGTTGCAACCATTTGCAAGTAGGTACCCTATGTTGCGCTTTTGAGCGTCAACAAACTGGAGACTCCACGAGGAAATATGTTTCTAATAGATTAAGAACTCATAATGTCTGGTTTCGCAGATTGGTGAACATAGATCAAAGAATTATTGACCAAAACAATTATACAATAGGGGGAAAAGGATGGCTTAAGGGAAAAATGATACGAGACTTTGGGAATAACTCATGAAAAGTTGTACATATGAGGGGGTTTGGTCGTGTATGCATAACATTCGATCAATCATAGTAAAAGTTTTTCTTCGTTTTAAGGAGAATTTTTTTTATATGCTCTTTTGAATCTCAGGATGGAGGGAAGAAAGGGATAGCAGAAAATAGGGAAGAAAATCAAATCATCTATCTAACAACAGTACTGGAAGCAAAAAGAAATTTTAGCGATGTCTAAAAAGAGGACATCGTGACAGCTATGTAACTTTATTGTTATTGATCAACAATACTTACATAATGGCATTGTTGTGGCAAAACTGATCCAAAAATTATTTCTGATAAACATAAAACAACATAAAATGAAATAATAGAAATTGAACAATCAATTAAACAAAGCAAAATAAAACAACGAAAAAGAAAGCTATATACAACAATGATTTTCACATGGCGTTTATCAATCAAGTTGGTTATGTTATCCTCGATTTCTAGGGATAACTAGGAGAACATGTCTCGAGGCCCACAGGTCCTAGATATGGAGTACTGAGAGCAGGATTGACCTAATCATGGCCTTGGAGGGCCCATCCTTCTTCTCTTTCATCAGACTTGTCTTGTCAGTAGCAGCAACATCCATCAACATCGACCCGGTATTGTATCAGAGAAGGCTCTTGCTCCATGAGGTAATTAGTCCAGGTATCATGGTATGTGTCACTTTTGATCATTATAATATTTAGATATATGCATCTTACTCCTTTTATTTCTAACAACTGCTTGGATCTTACATTGACCCGCTTGACCATGGTTGGGGGGATTGACAGGGTGTCCTAGCAAGCCTGTACCCATAGGTTTTGGTTTGCCACTGAGGGGGATTTCTGAAGAGCCATTGTCCGCTCCCATCATATCATCACTTTTTCTTCTATCTCCCGCTCATCTTTCCCATTCCCCTAGTTTGGGCATTAGGATGATCTGTTTGTAGGGTTGCACCTTATCTCGTGGGAAGAAGGGGCTAAAGGCCTAGAAGGTAAAAGCAGTTGGTAAAAGATAAAAGCCATAAAATAAAACCTAGAGATGCCTTGCCCAGGGATCCCAGAGAAGGCAATAAAAGGTCTCTCAGCAAGAAACAAGAGGGACCCTAAGAAAAATAACTAAACAAGACCTAGCCAAGAGGATAGGGGGTCTTATCACGAGCCAACCTTATCATCTCTGTGAAAGTGCTTGTGGGTAACACTGTCAGTTCCGATCACCATGCCAAGGCAGTGTCCTCTAGTTAGTCCTTGAAATAAAAAATAAAAAAGCAAATAAAGAAAAGAAAATAATAAAGGCAATAAAGGGCTTGGAAAGAATTGCATCCATGATGAGTACAACTCACCTTCTACAAAGGCACCCACAGGTATTATCATGCATCCCTGTCTCTCACTCTACCCATATGTCTGGACATCCCTTGACCACATCACCTTGTGTTACATGGCTTGGATGATACCCCTTGGAGACTTTACTTTCCTTATGGATGATAGCCCAATAGGGTATTTTGTCTTTTTCTTTGGCTTTGTATTGTAGGTCTTTGTAATATCTTTGAGCTATTGAATGATATATCAGGGTTTTTATGCATATGTTTGATAACATTGATGATGAAACGTGATTGACATTGCTATGATCCCTCTGACTAATGAGCCCATGGAGGGCGAAGTTTTTGATGTGCAGGACCATGCCCGACGGATAGGTACCAATTGGACTGGTACACATGGGGAGATGATTAGTTTGGACCTCCATGGGGATAAAGATCCCATCAGATGGTTGTTGGGATCCCATCAGGGGCAGAGACAAGACAGTGCTTGATTGAGCCTTTGCACCTGAGAAGAAGAAGGACGTTCCATCCAGGACACTTTGGTTGAGCCCAGCCTAGGGGGGTTGACCCACTTCAGGTGGAACGTCTCCCTTTGATGGCCCAAGACGTCACCTATGAGCCATTGACATCATCTTGAGAGTGTGGTAGTCTGACAGGGCAGCTGGCACGTGTGGCAAGGTTTGGAGGCCTAAAGAGGGCCAACTTTTTGTCATTTGTGCTGCATTTTGCCCTAAAAAGGGCCAACGTCTCCCTCAGTAGGGCTTGACGTCTTGGTTATGCTCATTTAGGGCTTTAATTTAACAATTTAATTTAAAAACAATACGATTTTGGTTTGTAGCCTTGTCGACTATTTTTAATGACCTAATTTTAATTAGAGGTCATGATACACTATATATTGAGGAGTTTTCCCTCATTTTGACAATAAGACACAACTCACTCTCTTGTGAGGTCTGATTTTTGCGCCCTTATTGGGTATTTGGTCTTTTAAAGTAAGGCACACTTGTTGATGGAAGGATTTTCTTGGCATATTTGGCATTTCTCTTGAAGGAAGGTTTACAACTAGGGTTTGCATTGCTATTTCTTCATGATATGTAAGTGTATTTTCTGCAAAACTTCTTAATTGAATGGTTGTAGG
>SNQJ01S0045684.1:43408-54372 GCA_010110895.2 Picea sitchensis | reverse complement strand
AGCTGATGGAACAAGTTTGTTGGTTTGGTTATGTGCGCATTAAGTTAGTGTGCGAGAATCTCACACCAAAGAAGTGTGTGCAGTTTCTAAAATAATATAGCACCCAGTTTAATGCATATAGTGTGCACCTGTGGAAGTGCGTAGGAATGGTGCACTAAAAGAGAAACAACTGAAGTTTACAACGCATCCTGGTATAAGCGCGCAAGGAGCGACGCACTAATAGAAGATCCTTACAAGATGGAGCACACTTCAGGATTCAACGCACACTGGATTAGTGTGCAAGTTTTGGAGGCCAAAGAACCTTTTGTATATACGTTATGTTGTAACACACATTTGTATAAGTGCACAAGGGTGGCGCACTGAAAGAAGAGTGTGCACATCCCATAAGTTTTGTGTGCACTGGTTTAGTGCACGAGCTTTATGTTTTTTAGGCTAGTGAGCTCGGATGAAAAAGATTAGTATTGTTATACCAAGAATGTAAATGTAATCAGATGCTAATATAATGAAAACACATCACTGCGGCAGACCGACCACGTAAAAGAGAATGGTGGGCTAACTCCACTAGCTGAGGTTAAGGCGGTTTGGTTAAAGGTGATTGAACCCAAAAAGGAATATTATATTGATATTTTTTTAAAAGCATAAAGTGATGACAATGAGCACAACGAAAGAACCAATGCACAACGTTTACACAACTCATAAAATTAAAACTCTGTGAAGACAATTCTCCTTGCATAACATTAAGACTCAATGAAGGTCCACAAGGGATGACACTGAAACAAAATAGCTATTACAATATTATTATGGGAGTGAGAGTGGATGGTGTAACGTTTACACAACTCATAAAATTTAAACTGTGTRAAGACAATTCTCCTTGCATAACATTAAGACTCAATGAAGGTCCACAAGGGATGATACTGAAACAAAATAGMTATTACAATATTATTATGGGAGTGAGAGTGGATGGTGTAAGAGAAAACAAAACGYGTTAAGTTAGATTTCAGCGATTRAAAATAAAATATTAAATGAATGACCAATATTTGTGTCTATACATTTTCAAGTATCTATATCTAAATTCAATTTTTGATAGCATCCTATAAATATACTATAGTTGAATAATTTAACTGCATCATTGAATTAAATGAAATAAACTTAATCACATTTTCAAGTATCTATATCTAAATTCAATTTTTGATAGCATCCTATAAATATACTATATTTGRATAATTTAACTACATCATTGAATTAAATGAAATAAACTTAATCACTCCGAAGCATATGAAAAAAACAAAATCATTYACCATCTACATTCAACATTGTTTTTAATATTAAATTTCATTATTATTTTACATGATAGTTATAAATCATAATCATAATGATATATATGAGTCTAAAAACATCATTGATTACAACATAAATTTGGGATAATGTATTACAATATATTTGAAAGAAGACTTGGCTACTTCATGCTTAAAAAAAAAGTAAGGATGGGATAAAGCGTTTCATTCATGAATTCTGAATTTTTTTTTAAGGATAATGTTGAAGCATTTTTTTCAAATGTAAAATTTTGTAATTATTTTTAATATTAAATTTCATTATTGTTTTACATGATAGTTATAAATCATAATCATAATAATATATATGAGTCTAAAAACATCATTGATTACAACATAAATTTGGGATAATGTATTACATCATTTTATATATTTGAAAGCTCTATTTGTGAAGACTTGGTTACTTCAAGCTTAAAAAAAAAGTAAGAATGGGATAAAGCGTTTCGTTCATGAATTTTGATTTTTTTTAAGGATAATGTTGAAGCATTTTCTGCAGATGTAAAATCATAGTAAAACATACAATCACAATCGTAAATGGACATAAGTTCATTTAATTCAAATAAATAGAATTAGCAATGCCTCTAAACACAAGACGAGGACTTATCGATAACAAATATAAACCACATTCAATTAAACTTGGGATCTTGCTCATTAAATTATTAGGTTTAAATTTAGGACATACGATAGACCATTGATTAAGCACCATACTTCTTCATTTGGACTTTCTAATTTCTTGGAGAAGAACATACATATATTAGATGTTAATTTCAATAAAATATATAATACTACATAGAATAAACACATTTTCACTTTAAAAAAAGACTTACCCGAATATTTTAATTATTTGAGACAATTGATAATCTCCTTTAAAGAAAGGCTTTATAATGCATAGTTCAAATACATCATTTGATAATGTAACATACCGAGCACCCAAGTTAAGTTTCGACACCGTGGAAAATGACTTAACCTGCTAACTACGAATTTTAAAAATGACCTCATACATATAAAATAATCCAAGGGTAAGCAAACCCGTAATAACATGCATCTAACAACAAATATTAAGACGTGAATAAAACTATTCAATTAACCAACCAAGACACAAAACATTCAAATATTCATTTACATAGCGGAATATTCATAATAAAAACAACATAACACTTATATGTTAATAAAGTAACCAACTAGATGCATACGAAGGATGAACCTCCTAGCCATAGGTGTTGTTGTTCATTTTCTCTCAACAACATGCCACCCCCAAGCTGAGGCTATGAGTCCACAAGGAGATATGGCCCTCTAGTTGTTCACTCTTCACACTCAACCAAAACCCAGGTTCTACTCCTACAACAATTCTAATCCACCAAATTTCTCTTCCCCACAACCTGCACAACCCAAGGAATGTGCCCCCTTCACTGCTCACAATCCCTCAAGTTGTACCATTCATTTATCAGGGTTTCCAATGCACTTGGTTGGCCATGAATCTCTCAGCTACTTCAAGAGTGCTCACAACAGCCTTGACAAGGCTCTTGAGCCATTTCCTTAATATAAAAAACACACTACAAGCTTACAGCCTATTTTACAGGCACACGAGCCTCATTTCCAGCATAATAAACAACCAAACGATGGCTTCCTTCAAGCATATCGTAGTTGGTGTTATTTCTAGCACTTAGCTCCCCTTTGCTGCCCAAAAATCTACTTGCAAAAACTGTCTTATTTGGCTATACAAATTTTCTTTTGCCCAAGTCAGTTGACTTCTCACTCTACCCAATGTTGATTGTACTTCAGCCCCATTCTCCCTAATAAATATGGGATGTGACTCCTCACACCCACCCTCTTACATGAAATAAATTATTTTCTTTGGGAACACTCAACAACAAAATAGAAGGTTTACACAAAGATAATAATTCGGGAATGTGGGTTGGATTAATGCCCATGAATAAAACCCCCCTTGGACCCCTCTCTCTTGTGGAATCATAGCCCTCCATTGTTTTCATCCCTCTCGTATCGCAGCTAGTGATCACTACTTTTATTAATCATTTCAATGTTCATAATATACAATCTGGCCCTCAGCCATATTAATCAACATGGGCTCTGTTAACACTGAAAGTTACACTTTGACTTCTAAAGTGTAAGCTCAGTACCCATCAATAGGTTTGTAAGGTAAGTTTTAATGATAAAGTGTCAAATGGATAAAACTTAGCTCAGTAATGTAAATCACATAAAGTTCTAGATAAGATGTATCAGCAAAAGAGGTCTTATCTAACTTGGATCAGGGTTTTAAAGAGTAATGTGGATAGAAGAAAGACTTTAGTGAGAAAGATGAAGTAAGTCTACTATTAGCATCAGGAATTACTAGCAGACCAATGAAGAAAACGCTTTAGACACAAGAACTTCTTTAATCAAAGCTTAAACTCTGAGAACACATATAACATCATCACAATCAAACCTCCATTGTAATACAACTATAAAATATCAATTGAAGCATTCAATGACAGTAAATTTTAGACTAAGAGAGAAACAAGATGGCATGAAAGAAAATGACTTCTATTAGACAAAAAATCATCAAGTCGGATACATAAAATCCAGAGTTGCCTATGTTACATCAGTACATTACGAAAAGAGTCTCATCTCAACCATTCCCACCTCCTCAATGATTTCCAATGCCTCTCTTATATCCTAGGCTGTCAATGACAACTTTACCATTCGAATTCCTGTTCTTACATAGGATTCTAGGCCTTGAAGATAGGTGGCAATAGTCAAGAGACAAGAATCCAACAAATTGCTAATTTTTAGGAAGTTGTTGGAAGTCATTAATAAATTGCTTCCAATTCACTGCATGAGCTCTTTAATGGAGCTAAAACTTAGGTGCATGTGTCTCTTAGCATCTAACTAATCTCTAAGAAGTTGTTCCAACCCTCCTTGATAGGTGGCAACTTCTAAACAAGGAGAATATCCAACAACTATGCAAAACAGAGAGTTTGCAACACCGATTTGAAGTGCATTGGTATTTTAATTGTATCTCTCAAATTCCAAACTGGGCCAAGATGAAATTTGGTCAACAAGTCAACAAGGATATCATTCTCCTCCACAAAAAAATTCAGAGAAACCCACATCACCGTTTTAGATTTACGATCAAATATTTAGAAGCAGCTGCTACAGGAAATGAGTTCGCAGCGCCCCTATCTCAGTTCGCAACGCTTGTGACAAAATATCAAAAACCCTTCTCTCAGCCTTTAAAATGGTATAAAAAACCTCATGGAGTACCTAGTAACCCTAGGCTTGATGCTAATGTCTGTCAATGTGAACATAGATGTTTGCAAGCTGACCAACCCCCAAAACTCCTCTTCAACCAGTTCACAGCTCCAAATTCAAAATCAATGGTGCACTTCAAGGAGACTATGGACTACAATTCTATGTGCTAACATCTGGCTCCACAGGGGATGGTGACATCCCTGTGAGGCTCCAAGAACATATAGTTCAAGTGCCTTATCCATTGGGTTGGTGGAGTCTTATTCAAATACTAAAAGCAAACTGAAAACTGAAATGCTTGAACACGAGCTTATTTATATACAAGACCCTACTCTAACTGACTTTTACAATTTGATCAGATGAAAACAAACTTCCACCATAGCCACTCAAACTGTTTGGTAACATAATTATTCTCTTCACTGCAAATTATCCATAAGAAGCAAGAAAAGTGTGACAACTGACTAAATACATTCTTAGGATCACCAATATTACCTCCAAATGTTGACAAAATGATAAAATTTGCATGCTCCAAAGCATTTGAAAAGTGTAACTCCATGTATTCATGAACAAGGTCATGAAACTGATGGCAAGGCATACTTAACTGATAGAAGGTTACCTTCTCTGCTTCAAAGTTGCCCACATGTTGTTTGATGTCCTCTGCAAGCACATGTGATTGAATGACAAACAAAGGCATTTATTGGTTGAATGGTTGCTCATCATCTTCAGAACCACCTGTTGGTTGACTGCTAATCATTTATGCATGTATTGTAGGAACAATCTTCTGCTCATACACATGGTTTTTATCAAAACATGGTTTCTCATAAAAAAACCTTTGACTCTTGACATTCAGAATGTTTTGTTTCAAGATTCTCTATGTCCATAAAGTGTTCATCATCAAAGTGTTTGTCAACAACAGGTTGCTCTTGGTCAATATTTGAGACAGCGACTTCATCAGAAGCAAGGCTGTCAAAGATATATGCTTCAAGGACAAAATCATCCACTATCTCTTCCTCATAAGAACATCAAATAAAATATGCCTTCAAGTCATGAGAACTAGGAAAAGAAGGAGATGGATCTTCTTCAACCTCACAGTCAGGAGAGAAACTTAATGCAGCTTGAACACTTTTCTCATATTCCTCACAACAAGCATGAAAAATAAACTATGAGGAGTAATATCTTTTGCATTCCAAATTGAAAGCGGCATGGAATTATCTCAAGGTGGATATGCTTACAACAGGAAGAGAAAAGTACCAGTTTCTGGCATCATCCTTCGGGGAGAACATAAACATTTTCATTAAGACATCCTCTTGATGCAAGTTCAACTGCTCCATGCATTGATAAAAAATAATGAGATGATGAGCAGGATCATCATCCTTTTCTTCTCTGAAGACATGCAGTAAATCTCCCCAGTCTTATAGATGACACATTGGATTTGGAAAACCAGAGATGGCTGAAAAGTCTAGAGGAGCAAATCTACTTTCCAAGATAGTCTCCATGGACTTTGACATCTTGGTTCTTCATGAAGTGGAATCATCGGGTGAAAGATGCAGTCTTTTCTGTCTCCAATCCTTGTTCACCATCAAGAACTAGTTGTAATATTTGTCGTTCCTCCCAGGGAAAATCTTCAACTCGTCCCCGGCAGTGACGCCATTAATGTTAGCACTGAAAGTTACACCTTGACTTCTAAATTGCAAGCTCAATACCCATCAATAGGTTTGTAAGGTAAGTTTTAATGATAAAGTGTCAAATGGATAAAACTCAGCTCAGCAATGTAAATCACAGAAAGTTCTAGATAAGATGTATCAACAAAACAGGTCTTGTCTAACTTGGATCAGGGTTTTAAAGAGTAATGTGGATAGAAGGAAGACTTTAGTGAGAAATATGAAGTAATTCTACTATTAGCATCAGTCATTACTATCAAACCAATGAATAAAAATCTTTAGACACAAGAACTTCTTTAATCAAAGCTTAAACTCTGAGAACACATATAACATCATCACAATCAAACCTCCATTGTAATACAACTATAAAATATCAATTGAAGCATTCAATGACAGTAAATTTCAGAGTAAGAGAGAAACAAGATGGCAGGAAAGAAACTAACTTCTATTAGACAAAAAATCATCAAGTCTGATACATAAAATCCAGAGTTGGCTATGTTACATCAGTACATTACAAAAAGAGTCTCATCTCAACCATTCCCACCTCCTCAATGATTTCCAATACCTCTCTTATACCCTAGGCTTTCAATGAAAGATTTACAATTCGAATTCCCCCTCTTGCATAGGATTCTAGGCCTTGGATATAGGTGGCAACAGTCAAAGAGACAAGAATCTAGCAAATTGCTAATTTTCAGGAAGTTGTTGGAAGTAATTAATAAATTGCTTCCAACTCACTGCATGAGGTCTTTAATGGATATAAAACTTAGGTGAAGGTGTCTCTTAACATCTAAATGATCTATGAGAACTTGTTCTAACCCTCCTTGACACATGGCAACCTCCAAACAAGGTGAATATCCAACAACTATGCAAAACAGAGAGTTTGTAGCTCCAGTTTGCAGCGCACTGGTGTTTTAATTCTATCTCTCAAATGCCACGACATTGAAAAGAGGCGTCGTGTCTTTTGTTGTGTATAGGTGTTCGCATTTCTGTTATGAAAATAATATCGTTGGGAAACTCTCGGCCCTGCCTTGCCTCTAGTTCCTTGTTTTGGGTTTCTTCCTTGTTTGAAATAGTTATCCTCGCTTCTTACCTGTGAGTTATTTGGACACTCTGCCTGTCTTTTAAGTTATGGTTTTCGTGGCTATTGTGCTCGCGCCTTGGTCACTGCTCTGTGAGTATTAATGTGGAATTTTAGGAAGGATTAAAGCTTTCATGCTTCTTCTGGCCAAACCCTCAAATTTTTAGACCACTTTCTTCTACCACCTTACTATCCATTGTTGTGTATTGAACCTTGTGCATTGGAAATTATCGTAAAAGATGGCCAACCCATAATTAAGAAAAGGCATTGTTCGTGTTCCTTTTGGTCACAGGTTTGATTGATTATTTGTTGTGTGAAGATGAAAGAAATGTTGAACCCACTTATTCGTTTGGTTGTACAGTCTGTCACAAGGAAAAATATGGGGTCGATGGAAATCTTGCAAAAGTACTATTAAAATACAACTTTTGTGTTTTTTTTTCAAATGCGATGAGCACCTGTATATGAATTATGAAATGCTTGAGTGAAGTTTTATGAACCAAAAGGCAATAAATTGGAAAGTTTGGTTAATTATGGTTTCGATCAAATTATTATTATACACAAGGAACCTTAGGACACTTCGTGGGACCTTGTGGGTTTAAACTTTACTGGTGTTGACATCATGGACCATATCATGTCCACTCTGCGACTATTTGTTGTGTTGGTTGTGATTATTACGTTGTTGTTCACCCTTCAACTCGGTTATATATAATCAGTACTATTACTGTTAATTAATTCTCAGGCAATATAAAATTGGTTACTATGCAATGCAATTTCTCAGGCAAATGAGCAAACTTGGAAAAAAACACCAGTTTTGGGTTGTTTTTTTTTTTAAACAGAGTGTTGTTCAATTTTGAAATAGTAAAAGGTTTTGATTATTAATTAACATCAAGAATGGAATTGTTTGATATATTATTTGAACAATATATGTGGGAATCCCGTCCATCATACCATTTTTCACTAAATACAACCCCTTCATGATCCCAATTTCACTTATCAATTCCATGTTCTGTGATATTTATTTTTAAGAGAAGTCTATATTGAAATGAAGAAACGTTGATGTGGCAGAGATTGATGATTGGTATTCTAGGATATGTTTTTACACAATTGATTGTTTTTATTGATTGATGGAATGATATTCGTAAATCCCCCCCCTCCATGATATCACTTTACGCTAAATACAAGCCCTGCACACTCCCATTGACCCTATCAATTCCCTGTTCATGTGGTAATTAATAAATGGTATTTTTATGGATGGATTGCATGTGTCTTGTAGTAAATTATAGAGCCTAATCTTGATTTATATGAGAACATTTTCATGTATGGGTTATTAAGAACTCCATGACTCACTAATTATTGCTACGAGATGATTTTTTTTTCAGTAGAGGTAGCCATGACCGAAATAACAAAGGCATGGGTAACTAGCAGCAAGGTCATAAGAAGCCTCGTTTTTCCATTCACTTTGATGTTGACCCGCAAGAGTTAAACTAACTATTCCAAGTTGGGTTCTTTAATTTGGTTGGCCATGGGATATTGCATCCTTGCCCTGAAAGGCCCCCTTTCCAACAACCTTAGAATTTTCCCAGGATTCATGTTCCTCCACATGTGTGAATGCATCTCAAAGTCCCCGCTAATGATGATTGGCAACTAATTGTCCACTAGCCTCTCTCCCACCACCATAGATGGCCCATTGTGTCCTTACCTTTACCACCACCAATTAACCCCAATGTTCAAATTCCTCATGTTGTTTCGCCAGTACAATCCTCGCAAGCCAGCAAAAGATCAAAAACTGATATCCTACAACATGTTCTAGACAAAGGAAAAGCAATAGCCTCCCCCTCTAGTCCATCCATAGAATCTTATAAATATGTGTCTTCACGTCTCCACCTAAAAGATGATTGCTCCCATGTGATCATCGAAATACAACCCCAAGGGTCTAACCAACCAAGGGCTACTCAAGAAAAGTCAGTTGAAGACAACAGTGAGAAGAGGAAATATGCCTCACAAAGTAGCAAATATGGATTTTAAAAGTCTTTTATGATTTTCAGTGATGAAGACAATATTTAATAATTTTCAACTTTTGGGACAACAAGCTTTATTTTGGATATTTTTGGGGATAAAATGGATATATTGTTTTTTTGGGATATCTCCTTAAATTTTATTGATATTCCTTTCAAATTGTATTAATTTGGAATCATATCGCTCCGAGTTGTGCTAGAGTTAGGGTTTTAGCTTGGTCCCTGGTGCACTTGGCCCCCCCTGGAGGGGAAAACCATGTTCCCAAGCGAGGGAGGGTCGTGAGGCACCTCCTACACTCATGTCACGGCGCAAGGAAACATGGGTTCTAGCTCTAGACGACTGAATTTCGAACCGCCCCCATATCTGCGCTGTTAGCTTCTCTTCGAAGGCTCAACCAAAGGCAAGGAAATGGAAATTGATTCAGGGAACACTTAGACTGAGGCATCAAGGCCCTGGGCACCCGGGAAATGCATCCCTCTGGCACCGCTAGCACTGAAATATGTCATCAACTCGCCCATAATAGAAGAACAAAAACAATACATGCGAGATTATGCCATGGTCGAAAAATTCTTAGGGCTATGGCCCTCAGAACACAAGTTGATCAAATCGATACAACAATGGTGGAAACCCAAAGGTCACTATGACCCCTACAGTTAGGCTCCAAGGGTTTCTTCCTCATAATCCTACACAATCTAGATGATAGAAATTGCATCTTTGACGGAGGGCCTTATTTCTTCAACTCAGCCAGTCTCTTTTTGCACTTCTGAATGGAGAAGTTCAGCCCTGAAATAAAGGATTTTGTGCATGCACCTGTTTGTATTCCACTATATTCTCTACCATAAGAGTTTTGGCTAGAAGAAGTCTTGGCGGGCATTGGAAATACAATTGGGGTATATGTGAAATACTTAGAAACAACCAAGCAGAGAAAGTATACCTCGTATGCTCGTATTTGTGTCTACCTGAATATTTCCAAGCCCCTACCAGGATCCATTGCCTTGAAATACCACAATGAGGATTCATCTCAAACCATTGATTACGAGCATATACCTTTTCATTGTAGAAAATGCCACAAGCATGGACATCTCTTCATAGAATGCCCCCTCAATGTGGTAAGCAAGGGAGAAAACCATGAAACGAGCAAAGCAAAAGATGGCTTCATACATGTAGTCGATAGACGTTGCCAAGTGGCTAGGAAAATAGTTGCAACTGCAACCAAGGAACCGCCCTCCAACAATCCCTTCGATGCTCTACACCAAATACCAGAGAATATGGATGCACCATAGGTCCCTCCTACGGCAGATGCTCTTCATGGCAACACGAAATGGAAAACGGTGGATACCCCTGTCTTGGACCAAATTCCACCCATTCCTACTTCCAGTACTAAGGACCACAAACCTTTCGAACTAGAAGACGAAGATGTTGAAATGGACCTAGACAAGCATGATCTAGCTGGTATAGATCTAGAGCATCTGGAACAAGCCTACCTCCACCGGTAACTATACACCATCCCTCCAGATCAATTACGCAAAGTCCATAAAGTCTTCCTCAACTCCTCAGCAGGTTCCACAACTAGATCTAGCTCTAGTTTGAGCATCCAAGGTAGTCAACTGAAAGAGTAGTGCAAGACTTAGA
>SNQJ01S0045684.1:19705-36695 GCA_010110895.2 Picea sitchensis | reverse complement strand
ACCATCTACATTCAACATTGTTTTTAATATTAAATTTCATTATTATTTTACATGATAGTTATAAATCATAATCATAATGATATATATGAGTCTAAAAACATCATTGATTACAACATAAATTTGGGATAATGTATTACAATATATTTGAAAGAAGACTTGGCTACTTCATGCTTAAAAAAAAAGTAAGGATGGGATAAAGCGTTTCATTCATGAATTCTGAATTTTTTTTTAAGGATAATGTTGAAGCATTTTTTTCAAATGTAAAATTTTGTAATTATTTTTAATATTAAATTTCATTATTGTTTTACATGATAGTTATAAATCATAATCATAATAATATATATGAGTCTAAAAACATCATTGATTACAACATAAATTTGGGATAATGTATTACATCATTTTATATATTTGAAAGCTCTATTTGTGAAGACTTGGTTACTTCAAGCTTAAAAAAAAAGTAAGAATGGGATAAAGCGTTTCGTTCATGAATTTTGATTTTTTTTAAGGATAATGTTGAAGCATTTTCTGCAGATGTAAAATCATAGTAAAACATACAATCACAATCGTAAATGGACATAAGTTCATTTAATTCAAATAAATAGAATTAGCAATGCCTCTAAACACAAGACGAGGACTTATCGATAACAAATATAAACCACATTCAATTAAACTTGGGATCTTGCTCATTAAATTATTAGGTTTAAATTTAGGACATACGATAGACCATTGATTAAGCACCATACTTCTTCATTTGGACTTTCTAATTTCTTGGAGAAGAACATACATATATTAGATGTTAATTTCAATAAAATATATAATACTACATAGAATAAACACATTTTCACTTTAAAAAAAGACTTACCCGAATATTTTAATTATTTGAGACAATTGATAATCTCCTTTAAAGAAAGGCTTTATAATGCATAGTTCAAATACATCATTTGATAATGTAACATACCGAGCACCCAAGTTAAGTTTCGACACCGTGGAAAATGACTTAACCTGCTAACTACGAATTTTAAAAATGACCTCATACATATAAAATAATCCAAGGGTAAGCAAACCCGTAATAACATGCATCTAACAACAAATATTAAGACGTGAATAAAACTATTCAATTAACCAACCAAGACACAAAACATTCAAATATTCATTTACATAGCGGAATATTCATAATAAAAACAACATAACACTTATATGTTAATAAAGTAACCAACTAGATGCATACGAAGGATGAACCTCCTAGCCATAGGTGTTGTTGTTCATTTTCTCTCAACAACATGCCACCCCCAAGCTGAGGCTATGAGTCCACAAGGAGATATGGCCCTCTAGTTGTTCACTCTTCACACTCAACCAAAACCCAGGTTCTACTCCTACAACAATTCTAATCCACCAAATTTCTCTTCCCCACAACCTGCACAACCCAAGGAATGTGCCCCCTTCACTGCTCACAATCCCTCAAGTTGTACCATTCATTTATCAGGGTTTCCAATGCACTTGGTTGGCCATGAATCTCTCAGCTACTTCAAGAGTGCTCACAACAGCCTTGACAAGGCTCTTGAGCCATTTCCTTAATATAAAAAACACACTACAAGCTTACAGCCTATTTTACAGGCACACGAGCCTCATTTCCAGCATAATAAACAACCAAACGATGGCTTCCTTCAAGCATATCGTAGTTGGTGTTATTTCTAGCACTTAGCTCCCCTTTGCTGCCCAAAAATCTACTTGCAAAAACTGTCTTATTTGGCTATACAAATTTTCTTTTGCCCAAGTCAGTTGACTTCTCACTCTACCCAATGTTGATTGTACTTCAGCCCCATTCTCCCTAATAAATATGGGATGTGACTCCTCACACCCACCCTCTTACATGAAATAAATTATTTTCTTTGGGAACACTCAACAACAAAATAGAAGGTTTACACAAAGATAATAATTCGGGAATGTGGGTTGGATTAATGCCCATGAATAAAACCCCCCTTGGACCCCTCTCTCTTGTGGAATCATAGCCCTCCATTGTTTTCATCCCTCTCGTATCGCAGCTAGTGATCACTACTTTTATTAATCATTTCAATGTTCATAATATACAATCTGGCCCTCAGCCATATTAATCAACATGGGCTCTGTTAACACTGAAAGTTACACTTTGACTTCTAAAGTGCAAGCTCAGTACCCATCAATAGGTTTGTAAGGTAAGTTTTAATGAGAAAGTGTCAAATGGATAAAACTCAGCTTAGCAATGTAAATCACATAAAGTTCTAGATAAGATGTATCACCAAAAGAGGTCTTGTCTAACTTGGATCAGGGTTTTAAAGAGTAATGTGGATAGAAGAAAGACTTTAGTGAGAAATATGAAGTAAGTCTACTATTAGCATCAGGAATTATTAGCAGACCAATGAAGAAAATGCTTTAGACACAAGAACTTCTTTAATCAAAGCTTAAACTCTGAGAACATATATAACATCATCACAATCAAACCTCCATTGTAATACAGCTATAAAATATGAATTGAAGAATTCAATGACAGTAAATTTTAGAGTAAGAGAGAAACAAGATGGCATGAAAGAAAATGACTTCTATTAGACAAAAAATTATCAAGTCGGATACATAAAATCTAGAGTTGGCTCTATTACATCAGTACATTCCAAAAAGAGTCTCATCTCAACCATTCCCACCTCCTCAATGATTTCCAATGCCTCTCTTATATCCTAGGCTGTCAATGACAACTTTACCATTCGAATTCCTCTTCTTGCATAGGATTCTAGGTCTTTAAGATAGGTGGCAACAGTCAAAGAGACAAGAATCCAACAAACTGCTAATTTTTAGGAAGTTGTTGGAAGTCATTAATAAATTGCTTCCAACTCACTGCATAAGGTCTTTAATGGAGCTAAAACTTAGGTGCAGGTGTCTCTTAGCATCTAACTGATCTCTGAGAAGTTGTTCCAACCCTCCTTGACAGGTGGAAACCTCCAAACAAGGAGAATATCCAACAACTATGCAAAACAGAGAGTTTGCAACACCAATTTGAAGTGCATTGGTATTTTAATTGTATCTCTCAAATTCCAAACTGGGCCAAGCTAAAATTTGGTCAGCAAGTCAACAAGGATATCATTCTCCTCCACAAAAAAATTCAGAGAAACCCACATCACCCTTTTAGAGTTACGATCAAATATTTAGAAGCAGCTGCTACAGGAAATGAGTTCCCAGCGCCCCTATCTCAGTTCGCAACGCTTGTGACAAAACATCAAAAACCCTTCTCTCAGCCTTTAAAATGGTATAAAAAACCTCATGGAGTACCTAGTAACCCTAGGCTTGATGCCAATGTCTGTCAATGTGAACATAGATGTTTGCAAGCTGACCAACCCCCAACACTCCTCTTCAACCAGTTCACAGCTCCAAATTCAAAATCAATGGTGCACTTCAAGGAGACTATGGACTACAATTCTATGTGCTAACATCTGGCTCCACAGGGGATGGCAGCATCCCTGTGAGGCTCCAAGAACGTACAGTTCTAGTGCCTTATCCATTGGGTTGGTGGAGTCTTATTCAAATACTAAAAGCAAACTGAAAACTGAAATGCTTGAACACGAGCTTATTTATATACAAGACCCTACTCTAACTGACTTTTACAATTTTCTTAGATGAAAACAAACTTCCACCATAGCCACTCAAACTGTTTGGTAACATAATTATTCTCTTCACTGCAAATGATCCATAAGAAGAAAGAAAAGTGTGACAACTGACTAAATAAATTCTTAGGATCACCAATATTACCTCCAAATGCTGACAAAATGATAAAATTTGCATGCTCCAAAGCATTTGAAAAGTGTAACTCCATGTATTCATAGACAAGGTCATGAAACTGATGGCAAGGCATACTTAACTGATAGAAGGTTACCTTCTCTGCTTCAAAGTTTCCGACGGGTTGTTTGATGTCCTCTACAAGCACATGTGATTGAATGATAGACAAAGGCATTTATTGGTTGAATGGTTGCTCCTCATCTTCAGAACCACCTATTGGTTGACTGCTAATCATTTATGCATGTATTGTAGGAACAATCTTCTACTCATACACATGGTTTTTATCAAAACAGGGTTGCTCATAAAAAACCTTTGACTCTTGACATTCAGAATGTTTTGTTTCAAGATTCTCTCTATCCACAAAGTGTTCATCATCAAAGTGTTTGTCAACAATAGGCTTCTCTTGGTCAATATTTGAGATAGTGACTTCATCAAAAGCAAGGCTATCAAAGACATATGCTTCAAGGACAAAATCATCCACTATCTCTTCCTCATAAGAACATCAAATAAAATATGCCTTCAATTCATGAGAACTAGGAAAAGAAGGAGATGGATCTTCTTCAACCTCACAGTCAAGAGAGCAACTTAATGCAGCTTGAACACTTTTCTCATATTCCTCACAAAAATCATGAAAAATAAACTATGAGGAGTAATACCTTTTGCATTCCAAATTGAAAGCGGCATGGAATTATCTCAAGGTGGATATGCTTACAACAGGAAGAGAAAAGTACTAGTCTATGGCATCATCCTTTGGGGAGAACATAAACATTTTCATTAAGACATCCTCTTGATGCAAGTTCAACTGCTCCATGCATTGATCAAAATTAATGAGATGATGAGAAGGATCGTCATCCTTTTCTTCTCTGAAGACATGCAGTAAATCTCCCCAGTCTTATAGATGACGCACTGGATTTGGAAAACTAGAGATGGCTGAAATGTCTAGAGGAGCAAATCTACTTTCCAAGATAGTCTCCATGGACTTTGACATCTTGGTTCTTCATGAAGTGGAATCGTCGGGTGAAAGATGTAGTCTTTTCTGTCTCCAATCCTTGTTCACCATCAAGAACTGGTTGTAATATTTGTCGTTCCTCCCAGGGAAAATCTTCAACTCGTCCTCCCCGGCAGTGGCGCCATTAATGTTAGCACTGAAAGTTGCACTTTGACTTCTAAATTGCAAGATCAATACCCATCAATAGGTTTGTAAGGTAAGTTCTAATGATAAAGTGTCAAATGGATAAAACTCAGCTCAGCAATGTAAATTACAGAAAGTTCTAGATAAGATGTATCAACAAAACAGGTCTTGTCTAACTTGGATCAGGGTTTTAAAGAGTAATGTGGATAGAAGGAAGACTTTAGTGAGAAATATGAAGTAATTCTACTATTAGCATCAGGCATTACTATCAAACCAATGAATAAAAATCTTTAGACACAAGAACTTCTTTAATCAAAGCTTAAACTCTGAGAACACATATAACATCATCACAATCAAACCTCCATTGTAATACAAATATAAAATATCAATTGAAGCATTCAATGATAGTAAATTTCAGAGTAAGAGAGAAATAAGATGGCAGGAAAGAAACTAACTTCTATTAGACAAAAAATCATCAAGTCTGATACATAAAATCCAAAGTTGGCTATGTTACATCAGTACATTACAAAAAGAGTCTCATCTCAACCATTCCCACCTCCTCAATGATTTCCAATGCCTCTCTTATACCCGAGGCTTTCAATGAAAGCTTTACAATTCAAATTCCCCCTCTTGCATAGGATTCTAGGCCTTGGAGATAGGTGGCAACAGTCAAAGAGACAAGAATCCAACAGACTGCTAATTTTCAGGAAGTTGTTGGAAGTAATTAATAAATTGCTTCCAACTCACTGCATGAGGTCTTTAATGGAGATAAAACTTAGGTGAAGGTGTCTCTTAACATATAAATGATCTATGAGAATTCGTTCTAACCCTCCTTGACAGGTGGCAACCTCCAAACAAGGTGAATATCCAACAACTATGCAAAACAGAGAGTTTGTAGCGCCAGTTTGCAGCGCACTGGTGTTTTAATTGTATCTCTCAAATGCCAAGACATTGAAAAGAGGCGTGGTGTCTTTTGTTGTGTATAGGTGTTCGCATTTTTCTTATGAAAATAATATCGTTGGGAAACTCTCGGGCCTACCTTGCCTCTGGTTCCTTGTTTTGGGTTTCTTCCTTGTTTGAAATAGTTATCCTCGCTTCTTACCTGTGAGTTATTTGGACACTATGCCTATCTTTTAAGTTATGGTTTTCATGGCTATTGTCCTCGCGCCTTGGTCACTGCTCTGTGAGTATTAATGTTGGCCAAACCCTCAAATTTTTAGACCACTTTCTTCTACCACCTTACTGTCCATTGTTGTGTATTGAACCCTGTGCATTGGAAATTATCGTAAAGGATGGCCAACCCATAATTAAGAAAATGCATTGTTCGTGCTCCTTTTGGTCACAGGTTTGATTGATTATTTGTTGTGTGAAGATGAAAGAAATGTTGAACCCACTTATTCATTTGGTTGTACAGTCTGTCACAAGGAAAAATATGGGGTCGATGGAAATCTTGCAAAAGTATTGTTAAAATACAACTTGTTGTGTTTTTTTTTCAAATGCGATGAGCACCTGTATATGAATTATGAAATACTTGAGTGAAGTTTTACGAACCAAAAGGCAATAAATTGGAAAGTTTGGTTAATTATGGTTTCGATCAAATTATTATTATACACAAGGAACCTTTGGACACTTCGTGGGACCTTGTGGGTTTAAACTTTACTGTTGTTGACATTATGGACCATATCATGTCCACTCTGCGACTATTTGTTGTGTTGGTTGTGATTATTACGTTGTTGTTCACCCTTCGACTCTATTATATATAAGCAGTGATATTATTGTTAATTAATTCTCAGGCAATATAAAATTGGTTACTATGCAATGCAATTTCTCAGGCAAATGAGCAACCTTGGAAAAAAACACCAGTTCTGGGTTGTTTTTTTTTTAAACAGAGTGTTGTTCAATTTTGAAACAGTAAAAGGTTTTGATTATTAATTAACATCGAGAATGGAATTGTTTGATATATTATTAGAACCAGTATCCGTGGGAATCCCTTCCATCATACCATTTTTCGCTAAATACAACCCCTTCATGATCCCAATTTCACTTATCAATTCCATGTTTTGTGATATTTATTTTTAAGAGAAGTCTGTATTGAAATGAAGAAAAGTTGATGTGGCAGAGATTGATGATTGGTATTCTAGGATATGTTTTTACACAATTGATTGTTTTTATCGATTGATGGAACGGTATTCGTAAATCCTCCCCCTCCATGATATCACTTTACGCTAAATACAAGCCCTCCACACTCCCATTGACCCTATCAATTCCCTGTTCATGTGGTAATTAATAAATGGTATTTTTATGGATGGATTGCATGTGTCTTGTAGTAAATTATAGAGCCTACTCTTGATTTATATGAGAAGAGTTTCATGTATGGGTTGTTAAGAACTCCATGACTCACTAATTATTGCTACGAGATGATTTTTTTCAGTAGAGGTAGCCATGACCGAAATAACAAAGGCAGGGGTAACTATCAGCGAGGTCATAAGAAGCCTCGCTTTTCCATTCACTTTGATGTTGACCCGCAAGAGTTAAACTAACTATT
Source organism: Picea sitchensis (assembly GCA_010110895.2). Taxonomy (NCBI): domain Eukaryota; kingdom Viridiplantae; phylum Streptophyta; class Pinopsida; order Pinales; family Pinaceae; genus Picea; species Picea sitchensis. Next base: position 29,217 of record SNQJ01S0045684.1, on the reverse strand, counting down.
CCAAGTTGGGTTCTTTAAATTGGTTGGCCATGGGATATTACATCCTTGCCCCAAAAGGCCCCCTTTCCAACAACCTTAGAATTTTCCCAGGATTCATGTTCCTCCACATGTGTCAATGCATCTCAAAGTCCCCGCTAATGATGATTGGCAAGTAATTGTCCACTAGCCTCTCTCCCACCACCATAGATGGCCCATTGTGTCCTTACCTTTACCACCACCAATTAACCCCAATGTTCAAATTCCTCCTATTGTTTCGCCAGTACAATCCTCGCAAGCCAGAAAAAGATTAAAAACTGATATCCCACAACCTGTGCAAGACAAAGGAAAAGCAACAACCTCCCCCTCTAGTCCATCCATAGAATCTTATAAATATGTGTCTTCACGTCTCCACCTAAAAGATGACTACTCCCATGTGATCATCGAAATACAGCCTCAAGGGTCTAACCAACCAAGGGCTACTCAAGAAAAGTCGGTTGGAGACAGCAGTGAGAAGAGGAAATATGCCTCGCAAAGCAGCAAATATGGATTTTAAAAGTCTTTTATGATTTTCAGTGATGAAGACAATATTTAATAATTTTGAAATTTTGGGACAACAAGCTTTATTTTGGATATTTTTGGGGATAAAATGGATATATTGTTTTTTTGGGATATCTCCTTAAATTTTGTTGATATTCCTTTCAAATTGTATTAATTTGGAATCATATCGCTCCAATTCGCGCTAGAGTTAGGGTTTTAGCTCGGTCCCTGGTGCACTCGACCCCCCCTGGAGGGAAAAACCATGTTCCCAAGCGAGGGAGGGTCGTGAGGCACCTACTACAGTCATGTCATGACACAAGGAAACATGGGTTCCGGCTCTAGACGACTGAATTTCGAACTGCCCCCATATCTGCGCTGCCAGCTTCTCTTCGAAGGCTCAAACAAAGGCAAGGAAATGGAAATTGATTCAGGGAACACTTAGACTGAGGCATCACGGCCCTAGGCACCCAGGAAATGCATCCCTCTAGCACCGCTAGCACCGAAATATGTCATCAGTTCACCCATAATAGAAGAACAAAAACAATACATGCGAGATTATGCCATGGTTGGAAAATTCTTAGGGCTATGGCCCTTGGAACACAAGTTGATCAAATCGATACAACAATAGTGGAAACCCAAAGGTCACTATGACCCCTACAGTTAGGCTCCAAGGGTTTCTTCCTCATAATCCTACACAATCTAGATGATAGAAACTGCATCTTTGACGGAGGGCCTCATTTCTTCAACTCAGCCAGTCTCTTTTTGCGCTTCTGGATGGAGAAGTTCAGCCCTGAAATAGAGGATTTTGCGCATGCACCTGTTTGTATTCCACTATATTCTCTATCATAAGAGTTCTGGCGAGAAGAAGTCTTGGCGGGCATTAGAAATACAATTGGGGTATATGTGAAATCCTTAGAAACAACCGAGAAGAGAAAGTATACCTCGTATGCTCGTATTTGTGTCTCCCTGAATATTTCCAAGCCCCTACCAGGCTCCATTGCTTTAGAATACCACGATGTGGACTTGTCTCAAACCATTGATTATGAGCATATACCTTTTCGTTGTAGAAAATGCCACAAGCATGGACATCTCTTCATAGAATGCCCCCTCAATGTGGTAAGCAAGGGAGAAAACCATGAAACGAGCAAAGCAAAAGATGGCTTCATACATGTAGTCGGTAGACATTGCCAAGTGGCCAGGAAAATAGCTGCAACTGCAACCAAGGAACCGCCCTCCAGCAACCCCTTCGATGCTCTACACCAAATACCAGAGAATATGGATGCACCACATGTCCCTCCTACGGCAGATGCTCTTCATGGCAACACGAAATGGAAAACGGTGGATACCCCTGTCTTGGACCAAATTCCACCCATTCCCACTTCCATTACTAAGGACCATGAACCTTTCGAAGTAGAAGACGGTGATGTCGAAATGGACCTAGACGAGCAGGATCTAGCTAGTATAGATCTAGAGAATCTGGAACAAGCCTACCTCCACCGGTAACTATACACCATCCCTCCAGATCAATTACGCAAAGTCCATAAAGTCTTCCTCAACTCCTCAACGGGTTCCACAACTAGATCCAGCTCTGGTTTGGGCATCCAAGGTAGTCAACTAAAAGCGCAGCGCAAGACTCATAAAAATGAGAAGAAAAGAGGCAAAGAATCCACCCAGAAGCTCATACAGGAGATTGGACACTTCATGGTTAACTCAGGTCAGATACATCTCATTTCTGACAGCTTTCCCCCACTCCCCTCCCCATCCTCATCATGAAGCTCATCTCTTGGAATATTTGGAGACTCAATGGTTGTAGTAAGAAAAGGCTATTATGAGAACGTATCATAGCGGAACAACCTGATATCATGTTTCTTCAAGAAACGAAATGGGCAATGGAAGAAATGGATTGAGTTCTCTCTCAGTGTTGGAGGCAAGGGAAAATGATTTGCATCGATGCAACAGGAATTCCCGGAGGTCTGGCCATTCTCAAGAACCCACACTCTGTGCTCATGGAAAATTTCTTCACCACCGGCTGATCAATCTGGGCCTCGTCGACCTGGAAACAAAAAATGGCCTCTACACCTGGTCAAACTGACGATCAGGGTCCCAACAGGTTGCGTGTCACCTAGACCGCTTCCTCATCTCGGACTCCCTCTTGATGGATGGAACATCCCCGGAAGCCAGCATCCTCGATGCCCTCGAGTCTGATCACTAGCCCTTTCAACTTTGGATAGACATTATGGGCTCTTCTGGTCACAATCTCTTCAAATTTGAGCGTTTTTGGCTCAATCACCTAGACTTCCAAACCATGGCCCCCATCTGGTGGAAGGAAGTGACCATTCCATTCGGTTCCAAAATGTATCGTTTCCAACAGAGACTTAAAAACTTCAAGCAACGCCTCAAGCTCTAGAACAAACAAACCTTTGGAAACATCTTAGAGGCCCAACAAAAACTGAATGAGAAAATGAGACTCCGGCATATCCAAATCAAAAATCAAGGCATCATAGAGGAACTCAGGGAGCAGGAAGATTTGATAATTCAAAAGTTGGGTGACAGAGGAGTTCAAGAGGAGATCCTTTGGAGACAAAAATCCAAGGTGCAATGGCTACAGGAGGGAGATAGAAACACCAAGTTCTTCCATAAATCTACGATCCAACGAAGACATGTCAACCACATCTCACACCTAGTTACGGAAGAAGGCCAAAATCTCCATTCTCACGACGACCTAGAGAAGGAGTTGGTCTCCTTTTATCAAGATCTCCTATCCGAACCTCTGGGTGACCGATATCCTGCCATTGCTAAATCACTCATCACATACCATCCACAATTACCCAGGAATGGAATGAAGCACCGATGATAACTATCACGATTAAATATGTAAACTTGGCACTCCAAGACACTCCAAAAGGAAAAGATCTTGGACCAGACATCTTTACTATGGATTTTTTCCACCACTGTTTGCCCATGGTATGGGAAGAAGTTTGGGAAATCATTGAGGACTCTGAGGCTTTAGGTCGGGTCCTTTCTTCTCTCAATTCCACCTTTCTCGCCCTCATCCGCAAAGAAGAGCGAGTTACTAACCCAAAACAGTTCAAGCTGATAGCTCCATGCAACATAATCTACAAGCTTCTAACAAAGGTGATCGCTCGACACCTCAAACCTCTCCTTCCCTTCATCATTTCGCCCGAGAAGTCAAGATATGTGGAAGGAAGGAAAATCTTGGACAATGTCATCCTCGCGCATGAAATCACTCAGCACATACCATCCACAATTACTCAAGAATGGAATGAAGCATGGATGAGAACTATCATGATTGAATATGTAAACTTGGCACTCCAAGACACTCCAGAAGGAAAATCTTTTGGGCCAAACGTCTTCACCATGGATTTTTTCCACCATTGTTGGCCCATGGTACAGGAAGAAGTTTGGGAAATCATTGAGGACTCTGAGGCTTTAGGTCAGGTCCTTTCTTCTCTCAATTCCACCTTTCTCACCCTCATCCCCAAAGAAGAGCGTGTTACTCACCCAAAATAGTTCAGGCTGATAGCTCCATGCAACGTAATCTACAAGATTCTAACAAAGATGATCGCTCAGCACCTCAAACCTCTCCTTCCCTTCATCATTTCGCTCCAGCAGTCAAGATATGTGGAAGGAAGGAAAATATTGGACAATGTCATCCTCGCGCATGAAATCATCCACTCTCTTCAAAAGACCAGTACTCCAGGTATGTTTTTAAAGTTAGATCTCTCCAAAGCATTTGATAAGTTAAGTTGGGATTACATGAAATCTGTACTACTAGACTTTGGGTTTTCTCCCACCTAGGTTGAATGGATTTTGAACTTAACCTCCTCTACCTTCTTTTCTATCCTCATCAATGGTGTTCCCTCCCGCCCCTTCTCACCCACTCGAGGGATACGACAAGTGGACCTGCTTTCACCCTTCCTCTCCATCATCATGGCGGAAGGCCTAAGCCGCTTTATTCAAGCTTCCATTGCAAACAAATCTTTAGTCGGGTTACCCTTGCACGGTATCGATCCTCTGGTCTCCCATGGTCAGTTCATTGATGACAGCTTAATGATGGGTTCCCTCACGATCCAAGAAGTAAACAAAATCCTCCTTGTCCTTTAGACCTTCTGTGATGCCTCAGGAATGGATATAAATAGAGACAAATCTCATATCTTCTTTTTTAACACCCCGGTCCTTGTCGAACTACATATAACGACGATCCTGGGATTCACACGTAACTCCCTTCCATCCAAATATCTTGGTATTCCTCTCCTAGACAAAACCCTTCGAAACAGCTCCTAGGAAGGCCTTCTCATCTCCTTTTTTAAAAGACTTTCCTCTTGGACTTTTACCATGCTCAACCTCCCCAGTCCCCTTATCCTCCTTAAGTTCATCCTGCAAGATTTTCCAACATACACCTTCTCAGCCTTAGCCGCTCCTAGCTTCATTTTAAATGCCATCAAAACCTTGCAAAGAAATTTTCTGTGGCAGGAGGTAAAGATAGGGAAAAAAATGGCTCTCATTGGCTGGGAAAATCTCTGTAAACCAAAATCACAGAGAGGCCTTGGGCTACGAGATCCAGCAACTCTAAACAAAGTCCTTAGTGCCAAAATTCAGAGAAGGTTGTTGAAGCACCCCCAAGATCTCTGGGCCAAGATTTGCGGGAGGAAGTATGCGCCCAACATTACTGAAAAGAATCTAATCAGATGGAACGAGAATACTCTGGGGTCCCTAATCTAGAATGTTGCCAAGCAGAACCATCTTTTGTTTTCCAATCACGCCTTCTGGGAAGTTCGTAACGAAAGAACAACTTCCTTCTGGAATGACTTGTGGAAGCAATGGCTTGTTTTGGCACATGATTCCCTAGCTGATACTTTCTTCATCCCGGATACCCAAGCGGGACTGAAAACAGCAGCAGACTACTAGAAAGAGAGTCCCCTTGACGCCACCTGGAAAAGCTGAAAATCCTCCATAAGCGATTTCCACATTCCAAAGCACGTGGATCTCCAACCCTAGCACAATCTGACCACTTCCAGGAAAATCCAAATCTTTCAGGGAGAAGACATTTTAAGATGGGGACACTCCTCACGGGGCATCTTTAATAGCTAGGAAGCCTACAACATCTTAGCGGCCTACCACCCTAACCCCCATGAGAATATCTAGACGAAAATTTGGTCAACCAAGCATTGGCCAAAAATCAACGCCTTCCTCTGGCTTGTGGCTCATAGAAGTATTCTTACTTGGGATAATCTCATGAAGTGAGGCTTCACCGGACCTTCTATATGCCCTCTTTTCTTAGGGGATGTAGAATCACAAAATCCTCTGTTAAATATCTTCTTCTATATCTCACAAGTCTGGGACCAATGCGCCATAGTCATGTGCATCACAGATCGTAAGTGCGAGGTCCTAAGGGAAACCATTGAAGAATGGCGGGACTCAACCTTTTACTCTCCCATTCTCAATCTCATCTGGCAGCTACTTCCTGGGTTCATCCTTTGGCAACCATAGAATGAGCATAACATGCGTATCTTCCTAACAACTCATCAGGATTGGCAAACTATTTGGACTCAAATTCATAATAATATCAGAGAAACCATCAGTCTACAGCCATGGGGAGAAGCAGACCTGAAATGTCCTCCACATGAACGGAGCATATTGGACAGCTGGAATGTCACTCTAAATCCCTATCTCAATAAGAATCCCTATTGTTCCCAAACCAAAGGAAGCCCTTCTCACTGGTCTCCTCTGCCTTCAGAATTTATCAAGTTAAACTTTGATGGTGCCTCTAAAGGTAATCTAGGTGCAGCTAGATTTGGCGTGGTCTTCCACAACAACCAAGGGAACATCCTGCTCATATCGATGGGCAGTCTTGGTCACAACACTAACAGTGCGACTGAGCTATGGGTGATCCAGGTGGATATTGGTGGCCACCCACCTTTACCAACTGGCTAAAAACCTTTTTTTGGCAATTTTGGTAATTTACTATTTTTAGCAGTTTTTCTAGTCCTGAACTTCTGAAGTCGTTTTGAGGCCCTAAACGACGTTTTTTGGGAAAACGAGGTTCTTTCCATCTTGTTCACATCAAAGTTGTAGTCCTCAAATAGATCTTTCTAACGAGGTATTGAGCGCGTCAAATGGAGATCGTATGCAAAAGTTACGACTGCAGGAAGTTGATGTACTGACTTACCCAAACGGAGCCCACATGACTTTTGGCGCTTCATCTCCTAGGGTTAGGTTTTTGGATGTCTAGGGTTTTTGAAATTCCTGTTTATTTTAAAATGCCTTTAGAGCCTCATTGTAACCACCTTCTTTCGAATGAGCACAGTCGTCACATCTCTTCTCAGAGATAAGCCGCCACCATTCTAGCAAGCTTGTTTTCTGCTGCATTCTACAGTTTCAGCTTATTTCCTTATTGAATAGAAAACCAGTTTTATTGTATCTCTGTTATTTTGTTTTAAGAATCTGTTAATAATCTGTAGTCATTTCATTCTGCTCATAAAATATGGATCAGTGGTATCAGAGCGCTCTACTCCTTGTCGTCTTAATGCATGTCCCCAACGAGGTCGGACTACAAAGAATTGGGTCTTAGGCTTGTTTCTCTCGAGGACAAAATCTCTCGCACACCCAAGAAACCTCTCATGGAAGGAGAAAAGAAAGATGACAGGACATGAGATCCTTTCAAAATTTTGCTTGAGGAAGCCCTCATGCAACAGAGGAACGAGATGATGGATAGTTTCACACAAATCCTTCGGCGACTATCAAAAGGCGACGCATCTTCTTTGAGCGGAGGAGCCGCCCCCTTCAAAGTACAAATCAACTTCGATATTCATGTATTTGAAGGTGAGATAGATGCAGATGCTATAGACAAGTGGATGAATCTACTAGAAGGGTATTTTTTTGTCCATAACTTTTCGAATAGAGAAAAGATTACTTTTGCACTCCTCAAATTCGTTCCCCATGTCAAATATTGGTGGGAAACTTTCTGTGAGAAAAAGGAAACAGAGGAACCCTCATTATTTATAGTCACGACCACCTGGGAATCCTTTAGGGATGTTATTAAGGAACAATACTATCTTTTTGGAAGTTATGACGACTTGTATACCAAATGGACCACACTGCGACAAGAAAGAGACCAAGCAGTGCCAGAGTTCACAAATATCTTCCATACCTTGCACACTAAGCTGGGTATCAAAGATTCGGAGTGACATCTTGTGCTCAAGTATCGCGGTGCTCTGCATAGATAAGTCCAGATCGAAATGGAATTTCTGGACATCTCGTCCTTGGTCACGGCCTACAGATATGCCGTCAAAATCAAGCAGAAGCTCAAACAAAAGACGTGGCAATTTGGGCCTGGGAACCCCGCACAACAAAAGCCAGGAAAGGGTGGCCCCAACCCACAGAACAAAGGAAAGAGAAAAGATGGACAATATCAGGACAACCTGTCTAAGTCGCAAGCAAATAAGGACACCGGAAAGTGGTGCGACTTCCAGAAGAGCCCTTGGCATAACATTGTTGACTGCCGCTCAAAGCAGTCGTTGGTGGCCAAAGTGAAAGCCTCTGAATCAGATGCGGGTTTTGACTCTAAGTCGGAACTAGAAAGGGGAAGACATATCATTGACGTGGAACCCAGTGCCACTGTTGCTACCACCAAGCTCCAGACTGGTGAACCAGATGAGCTAGAAGAAGGAGAGCACCTCTTCCATTCACATATGTGGGTAAAAGGCACCCCGCTACACTTCCTCGTTGATAGTGGTAGCCAGAAGAACCTCATATCAGCAAAGGTCATCAAGCGATTGGCCCTGCCGATAATGCCACACCCACAACCCTACACCATTGGATGGCTTCGCCAAGGAAGTGATCTCCGTGTCAGCCAACAGTGTCGATTGTCGTATGACATCAAGCCCTTCAAAGACGAGGTCTTGTGTGATGTTGCTCCTCTCAAAGTTTATGATGTTCTTTTGTGCCAACCTTATTTATGGAAACGTCATGTTGTATATGAGTCTAGGCCTCATAGTGTTACTATTACTTTGAACAAGAAATTGTACAGGATACCCGAAGCAGTCCCACCTAGTGTTATTTCCTTGATCTTTGTTAAGCAATGCAGGAAGGTCATCTCTCAGACATGGAAGTTTGTCTTCTTAGTGATTCGCTCTCAGAATGAGCGAAAGATCACAACCACATCCAGGGTCTCTGCCACCGACCTCTCCACACAGCAGAAGCAAGTAGATAAGGTCATGGAAGAATACTCAGATATCTTCTCCTCACCTACCGGGGTACCTCTGCACTATCAGGTCAAGTACCACATCGACCTAACCCTTGACGCACCATTGCCCAATGGGCCAGTCTATCGTCGCTTTCTATTAGAGAATGAGGAGATCAAGCGACAAATCCAAGAACTGCTCCACAAGGGGCACATCCATCCTAGCTCATCACCTTGCAGGAGCCCAATCATGATGGTACAGAAGAAAGATGGAACCTGGAGACTCTGCATTGATTATCGAGCTCTGAATAAAATCACAGTCAGAAACCGGTACCAGATTCCCCAAATCGATGACCTCCTTGATCAACTCACGAGGGTCAAATACTTCAGTAATATTGATCTAAAGTCTGGCTACCACCAGGTCTCGATAGAATAGACAGATGTATGAAAGACCGCCTTCAAGTCAAAGGGAGGACTTTTTGAATGGTTGGTCATGCCCTTTGGTTTGACAAATGCTCCAGCCAATTTCATGAGGATGATGGATGATATCCTGCGACCATTCACCAATACTTTTATAGTGGTGTATCTGGATGACATTCTCATTTACAGCAAGACTTGGGCAGAACACTTGCAACATATTCAACAAGTTTTGCACACCCTGCGGCAGCACAAGCTATACGTCAACTTGGAGAAATGCTCCTTCGACATGGACAGGGTCCATTACCTGGGCTACATCGTTGATCGGCATGGCATACATGTGGATCCAGCCAAGATCCAAGTCATCCGTGACTGG
>SNQJ01S0045683.1:53941-88082 GCA_010110895.2 Picea sitchensis | reverse complement strand
CGTGCTTGAGGGGTTTTGGTGGTGATGGAGTTATTGCACATTGACACTTGGCATGATTTGACCGGAGGATACATGGATTGAATCTAGCACATGAAGAGGAGGCTCAAGGAACCCCAACGACCTCTTTCTTCTTCTCCAACGACTTGGAAAAGTGTCAAAACGTCCCCTAAAGGGGTGACGTCATCTTACTTTTAGGATTTCTAATGTGTTAAAGTGAAAATTAAATATTATTGTTTGGTTCAAGGGGTAAGATAAGTGTTGTTGACCCCTTATCTTATGTTTTACCCTTGGTAAGTGGACAAACTATGTTTTAAGACTTTTGTATAAATAGAGATCATGTGAATCTCATTTGATAACATAACTCTCCCATTGTGAGAAGTACTTAGCTGAAACTTTCGCTATTCTTGGGCATTATGGTGTTTCTCTCTTGTGCAAATGCTTTATGGTGCTATCTTTTGGTGAATGGATGAGGAGGAGTGATGTGCACCTCTTGGATGATTGTTCTCTTGATGCTTATGGTGAATTTGCTTGGTAAAACTAGGATTTGATCTCTATCTCTTGGAATTGGTAAGGAAAAATATGCATAGTTAGTTATTTCTTGCTCTTTCTTGGTTATGGTTGTTTGAAACCCTAGTAGGAGTATGTTGGATACACCCTCCATTAAGCTTCATCTATTTTGCTAAAGTTTACAAGTTATTTTGCAAGGATTGCTAGGAGGAATACAAGTGTGTATACCCTCTTAGATTTACCCTAAGTTTGATTGGAAAACCCTAGGAAGTAAAAGGGCTTACACCCCTAGGGTCTTGGTTGATCTAACTATTTATTTTAAGACTCCATTTACCCAATTTTAAAGGCACTAATCTGAATATTTTGCATTGGAGAAATAAAATAGTGCATTGGAAAACATGAATTTGTGTGATTTCAACTTTCTGCAATTTGGGTTTTGTTCCTTGTGCCTAGAGCACCTCTTAGCCACTAGGGCATCCCCTCTAAAGGGGTATTGCTTGCTTCTGTTATAAAATTTCATCTTCAGCCATTAGGGATGCAGAAACCCTAACTTTATTTCACTCATAACTTGCTTTTCAACCATTAGAATTAGCTAAGAGTTTGCCACTTTTATCTACTTGGTCTAGCGCAAATTTTGGGTGGATTCTTTGTGATTTTGGGTGGTTGATTTTCATGCTGTAACAACAAGTTTGCTACAGACATAAGGCTGCAAAATATTTATGCAAACACCTTTTATTTCAGCCTTCTTTCATTGCTAAAGTCTAATGCTATCTTACATGGGTTGATCTAGTTGTTTCTAGTTTATCTCTTTCTCTTTCAACTAGACTTTTAGCAACTTATTTTGCAGCATTCATTATCATTTTTATTGTTGATATATACTGTTACTAACTGCTGCAATTAGGGACAGCAAGCTTAACTTGCTTGTCCATCATATACTTGGGCTTGTATTGTTGTTTTCCTTGTGTCTCGGGCAAGTACAATCAACATTTGCAAGGTCTACTACTTCTTGGCAGCCCTTGGCTACCATCAAGACCTTACTCAAGCCCTTCTCCACACATAGAAATTTGACCTATAGGGGCATTCATTCATATATCACACTTTCCATCTCATTCCCCCCTAGGGTCACCGGGATTCCCCCCTTGAGGTGATTCTATCATCTCTAAAGTGATGGGAACACCTGCCTAAGGTGACACTGGGTAGGTGATTTCAAAGTTTTCGCCATTTGGTGGTTGGGTCGGGCTTTTCCTAGCCTACAACTTGTGCGATAACATAGCCCACATGTGGCACACATGTCCATAAAATCATTATTAAAGGAAGTTTTGAGCCTTGTTTTGTGGAGCGGCTTTCTGAGAAGAGTCTATAATGAATTTTAAAAGGTTATTTATGATGAATCAGCCCTATTTCAAGGTTGCATTTCAAGGAGAAGCCTCTAGAATGGCACAAATGTTAAGGAAAAGCAATATTTTAGTGGAATATCCAACATTAGAGGGTGACACTTGGATGGTTTGACCCCTTCCAAATCATAATGAAGGCTTGCTTAGTGGAGCGTCCCACATCTAGAGAATTCTAGATTATTCTATTTATATTTTATTCCATGTAAAGTGTAAAGTAAGCCTATAAAAGGAGGCCTCCTCTCCACTGGCAAGGTGTGAATTCATTGTGGAGAAATACCCTAGACACTTATATTTGTGGCCGAAGATGAAAATGCAGGTCTGAAGCTTGATTGTGGAAATAGTCAGAGCTGATTTGCATCCAAAATCATCATCATTCCATTTCAGGTTTATTCTTTCTTGGCTGGGCATCATATTGTATTCTTATAGTGGGTTAATGCTGCTGTTGAGGGGGTGAAAGAGAGCTCGTTTGACCTTCTTCCTGGCTGTTTATGATATCAGATTGCAGAAATATGTATTCAAGGCCTGTTATTCAATAGAAAGCTGTCTTCTTTTGTTGCTTATGCCTCATATGATATCTTAGACTTACTTGGATGATTGATGATTGTATTGGTGTGTCTTTTGAGCATCTTTACTTGGCTGTAAATGCAATTTCCATATATGTTATACCGGTAGACATTGCTGTTTAATGCATGTTGTTTGGTTTAATACCCTTCACAATCAAGTAGCTATCTCATAAATGTGTTTGGACTCCATAGCTCTAGGATAAAGCACTGATATACTTGAATTCACCACCATACATCTATTGCACACCATAAACTTTTGTGTTGCTAAGTCTGAAATTGTTTTAAGGGTTATAAGGGAAGCTGTAGCAATCTTATTAGGGAATCCCCCCTTGTGCCGAAGGAGAGCTGGCCAAAAGTGAAGGGAAATCCTATTGAGGTGACAGTGGATGGGATTTCTAAGAAGCTGCCCTAGGTTTGCATCTTTGTGCTGTACTTGAATATTGTGCAGGTGCAGATTTAGGAGGTAACGGGCTGAAAGCTCTCAGGGATTAGATCCGGGAAACCTCTATTAAGAGGTGAAATTTCTGAGTTTACAATAAAAGTCATATAAGAAAATTTATACGGCTAGGTGATGAGCTGTGACCATGTGACACTAACCATTAGAGGAGGGACTTCAAGGGAGATTGAATTGCCCAGATGACATTCCTTGCAAGCAGAGAAACATATTCTATGTGGACAATATTGTGCTTGATTATCATATACCCATAGTGCTGGAATAGGTTTGCATTTTTCCAACCCTATGTTAAGTTTCTTTTCTCCGTAGAGGGGAGGTGGTCCATAATAGTATGTAATGAATATAAAATATATTTCCATAAAGAAACTATTGTTCATTACATATCACGAGAGTTTATTGCCACTAAATATGTTCTTTTATAAGATGTATCAAAATATGCATTGCTAAAAATGGCAGCAAGTTTCCAAATTTCAAAAGAAATAAATAGACGCTACAACAAACAACTAATCTAAAATTTATCAATTACTTTAACTTTGCAACTTACATTGACTGACATAATCAATTTTTCTGTTGATGATATGGATGCATATGCAGTATGGGATCAATTTATAACCATTGATAACTGAAATCTACTACCCTGATTACCAGTCAGTGATATAGGGGAAATAATGAGTCATCTATATTCATGCCTAAGATATAAATGCTTGTGGGTTTCAAATCAGACATATACAAGTTATTATTTCCTGCCTTATTCTCCTTTAAGTTTTATTCACATACAACTATACCGTAAAATAATATGTCCCTATAAAGACAAACACCAATCTAGCAAGTACTGCATAATCATGGTCACAAAGTACTTAAAAACACATGTATATGGACTGCAAGGTCCAGCAAAAATATGGCATTCTAAAAAAGGTATAGAGAACATGCTAAAATCTACAGAAAAATGCACAAAATGGGAAAACATGAAATCTTAAATAATCTTATAAATTTAACAAGGGAAAAGAAAATTCAAGTTTACTGGTTAATATGATCATAAAAACTTTACTAAAATTAATGTGTTCAAAAATATTGGCTTGCCTCTTTGAAATCGAATGGTTTTTGGAGTATTAACACTCCAATACTAGAGTCCAAAGTTTAATAAAGTTATCTTATGTTAAGTGACTTAATAAAGTGTCATTAGTTATAGTGGTTAGGTGAGGTAGTTATCATAAACTATCAAATACTACCTATATAAGGTGATCTACAATTCCATTTATAATAACATATTATATTCCACATCTCCCTTGGATTTGTGTATTTCATTTTTTAACAATGTTTTGGTTTGGATTACTAAGACACCGTAAAAATATAGGGCCAAACAAAAAAAAGAAAAATAAGTTTGTTTGAAAATCCAGGATGTGCATGATAAAAGAGGAAAAACAAGCAGATATCGTTTCTCCCCCCACCTTGCTTTCTGGAACCCTTTCCCACAAAACAACCTGCATATCTTTCATGTGTTTGAAATTTGAAGTGTTATTTGTTATACATTAGCATGACATTGTTGTAGACAAGGAAAACCTATCATGGAGAGATGCCTATCAAAAATACTAGATATGTGTTCTAATAAGCTTAAAAACCATTTAGGCCTATAATAATCTTATAGAGAAGTGGTTGGAATACAAGGGATTACGAACTTACAAGAGGAGAAGACTGCTGGCCTGTGGGCATGCCATTAGTTGATTCAGAAGTTGGAGATAATAACACAATAGGTGAAACTGGCATTGATGATGTCCTTTTCATTGACAATGGTACAATTACTCTTGCTACATAAAACGATTTTGAAGCATGAAGTTTATGATTGCTTCCATTATAGAGTGTTGATTTTGACAATGCATCGGGATTTATCAGAACACTTCTTTCTTCCTCTGAATCAGGTGCCATGTGCCTGAAGCTAGGTTGTGTTACATGTCCTTCGGAGGAAAATTTATTCATCTGTGATGACCCTTGTGTTGGTAGGGGGTCTGAATTGAGAGATCTGTTGTCACAAATTTCCATGGATCCTAGTTGATCATGTAGAATAGAAGTGATTCCTTTATGAGACGAGTATCTGTTTTGTTCACTTTCCTGCATATACCAATAACAATGTTAACTCCATGAAACCTATTGTTGCTACTCCAGAACTATGTAAAAGATTCCAAAACGAGGGTGTCTCAACACTTCAGAGAGAGCTAGTCAGACATGTGTTAACTCAAAATCTTAAGGGTGACTGAATAAATGAATCTTTAGGCCACAGCAAACAAGATAAGTCTACATGATTGAAATAACCATCAGGAAGCATGCTACTATGTAAGGTAAAAACTTGGGGAAGAATCCCTCGCATTTCAACTTGGCAATCACATTATTTTAATTAATTAAAAATATTTATTCTAGACTTGTTCCTAGAAAGAAGAATTTTGGATCTGATCTCCAGAATGTCTGAGAATATCTTTCTTTAACAAAACAGCAGTAAAAGTATGGCACAATAATAAAATGCATGTTAGATACCTAATCCTAGGGATTATGGTGTATTGTAAATATTAGTATGGCACAATAATAAAATGCATGTTAGATACCTAATCCTAGGGATTATGGTGTATTGTAAATATTATGGTGTAGGAGAAATATGAAGAGTCATAGGTAAATAGCTATGTTGCACTGGTTTTCAGGATGGGGGAACAGTGGGGACGGGGAGGGGTGGAGTGGTGTCCTCGGGACAGCTATAGCGGACCCCCAAATTTTTCAGGGGACGATGGGTTGGGAATGACAATTTTATATATATATATATTAAAAATTTAGAATTCACCATAAACATTTGTAGTTGCTTGTAAGCATAAGAGGCTATACTATATAGTATTATGCACAACCCTTACACTTAGCCAGTTGTGAAAAAACTTGGGCAATTTCAAAAAAAGCCGAGTGACATTCCATTATTGGCCCCTAGACATGAGAAAAATGCAGTTTGGCTTTAGGAAACTTAAGTGTAACTATTTTCAATTTGCAATAAGGTCCATGAAGGGCCTATGAGACAAAGAACTGTCTCTATAGCAGCTTTTCTTCCTCATATTTATTGTTAGTGATGATTATGTTAAAACTTAAAAGGCATTCCCTTCTCAACAGGTTCTACAGATTTTTACAGCTGTGTTGAAAACCACTACAGAACACTTTGGTTTTGTAAAGAGATTAGAATCATATTTCAGATTAAAAAGGTGATTGAGTCAGAATTTATTCAAACATTTTGGTACCCAATTCAAGTCACTATTATCTGATTGTTTTCAAAATGCTTGAGGTTGGATGGTGGAAGAACTGGGATTGAATGACTCCTGGAAACCCATGTACAAAATGTAAAAGCTGAGATGACCCCAAAAATTAGATGACTCCAAAAATGAGAAGAACAAGAGCAATAACCACAAGGGTCAACCCTTTGAAATGTTGCATTTCCTGGTTTTTGGACATGGAGGATTTTCTTGCTGTAATGTTGTTGCTGAAAAGAGAATATTTAAATCACCAGAAACCCAGATCGATAGCCATCATACAAAACCCATGTTTTGAGATGCAACTTGTACAACAGATTTAGATTCAGTGTAATACAAAAAAATGGATGGGAAAAATGATCATATTGTCCAATCAACCATGTCCATTGTCAAAATTGAAGATACATGCCTGGAATATCCCTGAAATTTGCCTAGAACATCCCTGGAATCCTACCCAAAACTGTTGAATTTTTGCATTTGCTGATTTTTTTTATAAGCTAGGTTAAGCATGAAGTTCATTTCCATTTTAGCATTTTATAACCATAAACAATAATGTTGCAGCAACCAAGATCACAGAGAAACACCATGCACAAGAACACAAAGGAAGTATCACAGGAAACCCTTCTCAACAAGGAAGAAAGCCGACCAAATCGCTGCTATATTCTTCAAGAAGACCCTTCATCTCCAAGAAAGACCCTAGCACACAGAGGGTGTAGTATAGAACTCTGGCCCAAGATAGATTAGCTTTTATAAAGAGATGTACTTGCTGGGGAATTTCCAAACTCACAAGAGATATGATTCACAATGGAGAATCATCCCTTACTTATATTAAGACTTGTCCAATCAAAAGTGGTGTCTATTGGCTCAATAGGGTCAACCTCTCTAAGTCACTATATAATTTATTATTATTATTATAATTAATATTAATATTAATATTGTTGCAGATCCTTATACACACTTACAAAAGTGAGCTAAGTCCTGCTCAATTAGTGTGCCATCGGAGACACAAAGTCTAAGCTCCTGTCCACACTGTCACCTTGCCAGGAACCTCTTCCGTCTAGGCTTACTCCTAGAGTGAAGGGTAGACCTTAGTTACTAGATGTGTTGGAGGTTAGGTTTCTAGGAGTTAATTTAATTTGTTAAAGGTTAGAGTTCTAATCCTAAAATGCAAAGACAACAATGCAATATGCAAGGGTTAGCATGTGAGGCAAGCCTTTTTCCCTAGGTCAACTAAGATTAGTGCCTAGAAATTGGGCAAGGGAGTCAACTATGTTAAAGGGTTGTTAGTTACAATAGATTACAAATTACTTACAAGTTTACAAGAGAAATAACCCAAGAAAAGAATATCATGTACAACAACTTACAATTAAAGAAGAATGCTGGAGTTACAAATTATACAAAGCAAGTTAACCACATTTTTACTTCTTATGTGTGCAAGAAATCACCAAATAAGAGCATCAACACTTCATCATCTGTATTCAATGAGTCATCCATCAATGTCATTATTATCAAGACATCAAGATCAACAACAACTAAGAAGATTTAGAAGACTCAAGCACAAATGTTGTTAGGATTATTGGAGATGATCCACACTCTTAGTTAAAACCCCCAAGTAGTTTATTAGGTTTGGTCCAGGTTTTAATTATTAGGCTTTCTTAAGATTTATCAAATTTTAATTAGCTTTCACCAAAGCCTCCTCCCATAAGATGTTGTAGTAAGCTGTTGGATCGCTCAGATGAGTAGCCTTGAGGCCAACCCTAGCAGAACCAGCCATTAAAACAAAGGTACTTGGGAGGACACACAGTGCATACAGCAGAGTCCCTGCCACCACCCTCAAGTTGTTTTCCCTCAAGCCAGATTTTAGATGGTGAAGATGGGTAATTCTAAAAGGTTCCCTAAAGTAGTCTATTAAGTAGTTAAGTTAATTAGGTAGACTTTTGGGTAATTATTAGAGTGTTTAGAATATTTTGAGAGACTTTTTAGATGCAATTTAGTGATATGGCAGAAACCCAAATGAGCTTTTTAGTGTGTTGCCTTAGGCTTATGAAATTCAAATTATATCAACACATGTAAAACAAATAAGATGGCTGAAAAAATAAAGATATATGAGAATATCACATGCACAATAAGAGCTTGCTATGAAATGAGCACTAGGGCAAGAACAGCTTGCCTTCAAGAAGTAGAAAGAAAATTTAGTGTGTTTGCCTGCTTAACCATTCAGCACATTTCAAGCCCAAGCAAATAATGAACCAATTACTTGTTAAAAACTTTAAAGATGTCAAACATTAAGATCTAAACCATGTGCAAAAGAAGGAGAATAAGCTTGAAAAGAAACTGAGCAAGATCTAGTTATGTTACTTGGGTGTTGCCCAATAGGCTTAAAAAAAATATTAGTATGTGTGAGATCCAAATCTAGAATATACCAAAACATTAAGCACTTAGATCAAAATCACATATTAAAACCCTAACCTTGTCGTTTGGGTTATTCCTCTCCCAATAGGTAGGTGATTATTTAGGTTAGGGTTTTGCTTAGTTAGGTTAAGTTCCTTAAGATTTTAGCAATTAGAGCAAACCATTAAAGAGAAGGAAGAGGGATAAACTAAGCTAACAAACAAAAAATCAAGCAAGACTAATCACCCGTCCTGGTGTTGAGAAGGTGCCCCTCACCTTTTAAACCTCACATCCTAGCTAGATAGAAAGGCTAAAATGCTAAAATTGAAACCCTAGCTAGATCACACTACCCAAGAGGCTTACACCAAGGGAGGAGGCCCTTCCTCACTCACAAGAGTGCAAGCCCACTCACCTTAAATCAGATAAAGAAAGAGGAAACAAGGCATTATGAAAATGATGACAAGAGTTGGGTTGAGGATAGCTACCAAACCCCTTGGAGGACCTTTTAGTGTTGTGTGCTTGTCCTTTGGGGCAGCCAATATCCTCTCAATCAGATATGAAAACCTGCAAAACCAAATGACTTCCTTCACATAGAATGAATACACACACAACCAAAAGAATTAAGAAAAACCCTTGCCTTGTAGGGCCAAGAACTTTCCACAAGAACAAGAGAGTTTATATGTGATATAATGACCTACTTAAACATTGTATGCTAGCTGAAAATGGAATGTGTGAGCAGCAATATAGATGAGAGTAAAAGGTTAGAGAATGGAGTTTGTGAGAGCTTCAAGTGATCCTTCTCCTTGAAGGAGTTCCTAATGAAACCCTAGAAGTATAAACCTACAAAGCCTCCTTAAGTGATAAATATATTGTTATAAGCACAATTTGCTTAGCTAGGTCAAATGGCTATAAGATAGAGAATGAAGGCTGGTAGCAGGGAAACCCTATCCCACCCAATGTCACCCATGACGGGGGTTCTTTCTCTTTAGGGAGGTGAGTCTCAGGGGAGACGTCCCCGGTAGCTTGGAGTTTTGAAGGGCAAAAGTTAAAAGGACAAAGGTAAAAGTTCCCCATGCAGGTCACCCACCAAAGCGAGATAGTCTGACCTAAGCGACCCTGATAATGAAATTGAAGCCCAAAGAAATTAGGAACACACTTGGGAACAAAAAGCAACAACAAACTAATACAGCTATAATTCAATGGGTTAGTACTTGATAAGACTATCTGATATTTTAAATAAGCAATTATGGCAATAAATATTGGCAGAAGTCAATGTTTATCAATGTAACAATGCAACTAATATCTCTTCCTCAAAATGGAATTTTTAAAATGATGTGGCATTCAATGTAACAAATCAACACACCATCAATTAATGCCTAAATCACTATTCAATTGCTCTTAAAACAAGATGTTGTTGCATAAAAGATGAAATATCCGAGGTGTGATGTCAGCAACTTAGGGTTGAAGTAGTTAGTTAGGGTTTCAATTTGTAAAGAAAGAGTTTGAGAATTGTTTGATCATTTCACTTCAACGTTGGAGGTCTAAGATCCAGTGCCTTTGGGCTAATGGAGTCAATTTAATAGAGGCAAAGGGGTTGAAGGAGGGCGGCTAAGGACTAGAAGGAAAGGTTCTAAAGTGCTAGTAGTATGGCGAGGGGCCCCGAGAGACTAAAATCCCTAAAGGGAGAGAGGGGCTCACTCACGGTGTTGCTAAAGCAAGGCCTCGTGCTCCTCCTCCTTCCCTTCAAATTATGGCAAAAGCAGTAGCATGAAGATAAAATCCAAGACAAAGGTGTAGTGTGAGGGAGTGTTGCTCACAGTAAGGCTCTATCATGAAACCCTAGAAGAAAACGACCCTATGGGTGTAGATAACCTAGGCCCAGGACATCTCCTCCTTCTTGACTTAAGAAAGTACGGCTAGCTCAGGGAGAAGAAAAATGAGAGTGTAGTTATGGCTAGGCTCTTTCTTCCCTATCTTCAATGAAAATTTCTCTTTTTGGGGACATGAGACAAGGACCACTTGTGTGCTTGCTACCCTGGAGTTTGATTATTAGAATTATAAATACATGTAAGAAAATAAGACTACAACCCATTCAATCAAGAAGTTTTGTGAGAAAATATTGAATTCTATCTTTAAGAAATAACCATTTAAAACCCTAGTTGTAACACCTTCCTTCAAAGAGAAAAACCATGAAAATGCCAAGAAATGCCTTCCTTCAATAAGTGTACCTC
Organism: Picea sitchensis; assembly: GCA_010110895.2. Taxonomy (NCBI): domain Eukaryota; kingdom Viridiplantae; phylum Streptophyta; class Pinopsida; order Pinales; family Pinaceae; genus Picea; species Picea sitchensis. Next base: position 77,270 of record SNQJ01S0045683.1, on the reverse strand, counting down.
ACACTAAACCCATTATGAGAATGCCAAGTGGGAAAAACAAAAATCAGACTTCACTAATGAGTTAGTGATGTGTTATGTTTAAAATGGGAAACAAAACTCCTCAATATATATTGTATCAATGACCTAATTTAATTTTAGGTCAACAAAAGGCCGATATGGCCAAAAATACATAATAATCTTGTTTTACATTAAATTGTCAAATTAAAACCCTAAGTGAGCTACAAAGAGAGTAAAGCCCTTTTAGAGTAGGATGAGACATCCAGGGAGCAAAATGTAGCCCTAGGGGCCTCTCCAACATGCCACCACGTGCCCTGTGCCTGGTCTGCCTCCATGAATGTCCATGAAGCTAGATGACGTCATGGTGAGGATGGGGGAATGACCCCTTTTCAGTGGATTGCTAGCCTTGGAAGGCTTAGGGGTCATTCCCCCTCGGTCTATTCCTCCCAGAGTGCCTTTGATGGAGCGTCCTCTTCTTCTCAGGTGCAAGACCCTAATCAGCCATTGTCCTTTTGTCACTTGATGGGGGTTTGACATCCATGCAGGTGGGATCTTGACCCATGGAAGTTCCAGGGCCCAGTGTCTCCCCATGTGTACACCGATCAAATGGTACTGTCCAGATTGGGCATGATCCACACACATCAAAGTTCGCCCCTCCATGGGCTCATCGATCCACTTGGGATCATAGCAATGTTAATCCATGTTTCATCATCAATATTATCAAACATGCACATAAGACCCTAATACATCAATCAATAGCTCAAAGACAATACAAAACCCTACAATACACTTGAGAAGCTAGAAAAGAACCAAGATGTCTTTTTGGGCTAGTATCCACAAGAAGGGGAAGTTTCCAGGAAGGTTTTTCATCCAAGCCATGTAAGTGAGTGATGTGGCTAGGGATGTCATCCCGGACATGGGTGATGAAAGCTTGAGGGATGCATGATGTTATTTGTGGGTGCTTTTGTAGAAGGCAAGCTGTACGTGTTTTGGATGCAATTTTTTCCAAGCTAGTTCTTGCCTTTATTCTTTTCTTCTTTGCTTTTTTCTTCTATTTGTTTTCTTCTTCTTTTCCTTTTATTCAAGGGCTAGAGGTCACTACCTTGGCATGGTGACCCGAGCTAACAGTGTTACCCACAAACACTTACTCCACCGGAGATAGAAATTTTGGCTATTGATAGAGACCCTTCCCTTAGCCATACAGCAAAGAGTCAACACTTACTGGCATGTTAACTAGATAGTGGCAATGTCATCTTTGTTAAGAGTACCCATAGAGATAATAAGGTTGGCTTGTGATGAGAGCCCTTATCCTCTTTACTAGGTCTTGTTTATATTTTTTCAGGTCCCTCTTGTTTCTTAATGAAAGGCCTTTTATTGCCTTCCCGGAGATCCCCTGGGCAAAGCATCTCGAGTTTTGTTCTTAGGATTTTATCTTTTACAGTTACTTTTATACGGGCCTTTAGCCTTCTTCCCACGAGATAAGGTGCAATCCTACCATGAGTCAACCCAATGCCCGGACCAAAGGGAATGGGATAGATGAGGAGGAGATAAGATGAAATAGTGGTGCTATGATGGGGTAGACTGATATTTTGGAAATCCCCATTGGCAAACCAAGACCTGGGCACGGGCTTCGCTAGGATACCTTAATCAATCTCGAGCATGGTCAAGTGGGCTAATATGAATCAGCGGTTATTAGAGATAAATAAATGAATTAGATGCATATATTTAAAAGGTTCAATGATCCAAAGTGACACATACCATGATACTGGACCAATTACCTCATTGGGCAAGAATCATATGATACAAGACCAAACTAAATTATGGTGATGGATGTTCTTCTTCTTGTGACAAGATAAAGGCTGATGGAAGAGAGAGAAGAAAAGATGGAGGCCCTCGAGTGTGCTTAGATCAATCTACCCCTTTCGGTACTCCATATTCTAGGACACCTTGGGCCTCGAGACATTATCTCTTGGTTATCCCTAAAATTCAAGGATAACGTAAAACCAACTGGGGACATGCTTGCTCCCTTGAAATAGAGAGCACATAGTATTATCCTTACCGGTTTGTAGAAAGGGCCAAAGAGCTTCCAGAGCAGTATAACAGAACTTTCTGCTTATCACCCTCGATGGGGGCTCTTTCTAATGGGGAGGCAAGTCCAAAGGGGAGGCGTCCCAAAGTCAAATCCGGATAAATGAAGAGAAATGAACAAGGACCAAGTCAAAAACCACGCCCCGCAGTTGATACTAGATATGAATGAATGCAAGATATGACCAGCACATAAAGTACACATGAGACAAGACAAAGAAAACTAGGATATGTGCTTGCAATGGATTAGTACTTCATTAAAACAAATGACTATCTACTAATCAATATATGAGCAAATGAATAAATGCTATTATTGAAGAAGACAATGATAGCCAATAGCTTATGAACTTATATTATCTCATTAAAGCATAAGAGACAATTAGCAGTTAATGTGATCAATTTAAACCATGTATCCAAATATCAGTACAATGTATTCAAATCAGCTCATATAATAATGCTACCAAGTCACCTATATTGTTTAACGCAATGGGTATGGCCATTAGGCTAGAATCAAAAGAGTCAAAGAATGACAAAGAGCCAAAACATTTTGTCAATTAGCTTAGGAATACAAAGCACTAACTCAATGTCAATTAATAGGGCTGCTGCTAAGCCACTAGCGTTGTAGAACATAAGCACATGAAGAAGAATTATGGCGTCAGCCTATGATAATCTTGAGTATGACGTCAAGCTTTGTCAACAAGTCAAAATGAAAGGAAAGGAACTGGCATTTTACACCAATCAATCTCAAAATTCAGCAATAGCTCATCACTAGTAATCAGAGAAAAGGACAGCCACGATTTCAAAGGTCAAATGAGAGTCTCAAATATGCGCTGGCGTCACATCTATGATAATGTTTTAATTTGTTTGGGAGTTAGTTAATAAAAGGTGGAATGATTTGATACTTTCCAGCCGATAAAGGGGAATTTGATTTTACTGAGGCTACAAGAAGGAATAGAGCCGCAACCCCTTCTATCCAAGCAAAAGTGGAAATAAGGCCAAGCGTTGTCTACTCAAAGTTAGTTCAAAGTTCAGCTAGGTTTTGGTAGATAAGTTAGTAGGGTTTTGCAAATTTGAGAAAAGTTTTTTGAGAGAAGATTTAAGGCATAACAAGCTTCAACAGAGGTTCTAGACTAGTGCCTTGGGTTAATGGAGTCAAAGGAAGAGTAGCTAATGTGGTTTTGAAGGAGTTCTAACCTAGGGACAAGAGACTTGGGGTTTGGTGGTGTTGCTTTCTGTGAGGCCATTAACCCTAAAAGAAGAAAAGGCTTATCTGGGGTGTAGCTAAGCTAGGCCTGGTGGACACAATCTTCTCCCTAGGACTTTCTTGGCAAAGCGGCTGGCCAGAGTAGAAGTCTATGGCTGAAAAGTGTTTCTTCATGGCAAGGCTCTCCAAACCCTAGAAGTAAACCTAGGTGTAAACTCCAGGTGGGCTAGAATCCTTATTTCTTCAATTTTATGCTTAAAACTAGCACAAGATAAAAGAAGGTTAGTGTGGCTAAAATAGGCTAAACCCTCTAGAATCAAATGGCTTAATGTTTTATGCTATATGGGGACATGAAGCCTCAACTGCACCCAAATGTAGGCTCCCTAGGGTTTCAGGATGAAGAAAATCAAGATAACAATAAATGCATATAATGCTAGATACCAATATTCAATCAAGAAGCTTTGAGGAATAACACTTACAAGATCATGAAGAAACATGCATCCACACCTAGTTGCTAAACCTTCCAATAGCATATAACACCACTTCACCAAAATAGAAGCCTTCACAAGTTGTACTACCACCTCCAAAGAGACAAAAATTTGCAGAGACAAGGCCAAAGTCTCTCTCAAGTGAGCAGGTTGTGTTATGATATTAAGAGGAAAAACATCCTCTATTTATACATCGTTGACCTTAAATTAAAACTGATTAATACAAAATTATGTGACTTATGGCTAACAGTTCGATTTTAAATCATTTGTCACTTTTACATACTAGAATGCCAAAATGAGCAGAGAAATATGAGGCGTCAGGCCCCTAAAGGGAGGCGTTAGCCCTCTTAGGGCATGACTGACACCAAATGAGCAAAGCGTTGCCCCTCCAGGGGCTCATATCATCCCACCGTTGCCAAACCGACCTAGGAAAGATGCGCCACGTGCCAGAGTAAATCCGGCCATCAATGGTGGCGTCCTGTCCTTCAAGGTCCATGTCCCATCTGTCAAGGGTTGATCCCCATAAGCCACAATCTATGTCAAAAGCGTCCTGAAGGTGTCCTTCTTCTCCCTTGCACATTACGGGGCTCGTCACACTCTTGTCACGCCGCCGCCATCCAATCCATCGTGGGCTCTTGACCCCATGGAGTCGGTGATCATCCCCGTACCGATCCTCACGGTGCACTGTCATGCGGGCATGGTCCTGCACATCGAAGACTACGCCATCCATGGGCTTATTAGTCCTAGAGATCATAGCATTTTAAATCATATTTCATCATTAAAAGTTATCAAATGTATACGCAACACCCCTAACAAGAATCTTCTAATGGCTCAAAGACCTTACGGACCCTGCACAAAGTCAAAGTAACCAAAGGGCAACCCTGTTAGGTCCAAGCCACCGACAAAGCTGGAAAGTTTCATAAAGGGTTATTCAAAACATGTATGATGACGTGATATGGTTTTAGGAATGTCAGTTTATATGGATTAGACCCTAGAGAACGATTATTAGATCACATGGAGTGCCTTTGTAGGAGGTGAGCTGTACCGTCATGGATGCAATTTTCCAGAGCCCTTATTGCCTTATCTTTCTTTATATTTTGCTGCAAGCCTTGACAAAAAGGACACCGCCTTGGCTAGGTGGCGGAGAAATTTGATCTTGCCACTAGTATCTTGAAATAGGAGAACATTTCATTAGAGACCCCCCTTCCTTTAGCCATGCAACCAAAGTCCCTTTGGCTTGGTAACCCGGATGGTAGCAATGTCATACCCCTAAATACCTATGAACATATTAGGTATTTCGTGATAGACCTCCCATCCTCTTAGTTAGGTCTTGCACTTTATTTATTTATTATTTTCTTAGGGTCCCTCAGGTTTCTTATCAAGAGGCTTTTTGCGCTCGGGATCTAGTGAAGCATCTCTGAGTTTTGGTTTTCCTAGCAGCTTTTATCCCTTTACCGTGCTTTTACCTCCTGGGCCTTTAGCCCTTCTTCCCCACAAGACAGAATGTACCCGGATGATCCTCCTAATGACCCGGACTAGGGGAATGGGATGGATGAAGCCGGGATATAAGATGGAAAAGTGATAATTATGAGAGAATGAATGATGATTCTTCAAACCCCCTTTGGTGTTTAAAACCCATGAATACCAACTTACTAAGCTACCCAATCAATCCGCTAACAATGGTCAAGTAGATTAGTAAAGATCCATAGCGGTTATACGAAATGAAAGAAGATCATGCATACACAAGAAGGATTTATAACCGTCAAATATGACACATACCATGATACCTCAGGACCAATTACCTCATGGAACCAAGACCTTCTTTGGTAAAGCCCAAGCCGGTAGTGATGGAAGTCGGTACTGTTGGCCGGGACAAGCTAGGAAAGAAGAAGATGGGTCCTCGAGGGCCATATCTCGAATTAAGCTCCACATCTCGGTTACTCCATAATACAGGACCATGTAGACTCGAGACGTGATCTCTAATTATCCCTGAATGCTCCGGGATAACAAAACCTGTTATCTGGCATAACACATAAAGCCTGCTCAAAACTTCGATGGAGACATGAGTAACAAAATGCATTAAGTACCACTGACATATATATATATATATATATATATATCACGAAAATAAAGGCAATCAACAATGCAAATGTGGAAACAAACTAACATGAAATGCAAATGGTATAATGCACAAAAATGCCTACTTACACGCGCTTACGTGAAATCGGTCCTATGGTGGGGGTTTGAGGAGAATTAGCGTTGATGGAGTAAGTAGGCATTTTTCCCTCCAGAGTGGATAGATAATCTGAGTCGTTAACTGATTCCATTTCAAGTTTGAAGGGTCCGAGCCATGACATAATACTTCCTTTTACATCAGTTGGCTCTCCTTTCTAAATATCCCACATCATACCATGTATCCCTTGTACTTCGACTTTGTATTTGGTCGTTTCCTTGGACAACCACAGTTGTATTGTACTGAGGGAGTTGGGTGGGCTTTTGTTGTAAAGGCTTCTTGTTGAGACGGGTGGATATGTACATCATCTTCATGTTTCTTTAATATCTTCACCGTCCCAATTTCTTTGTTCTTGAATTCATCCCCTAGGAGTTGTTGGCATTCTTCTCTCTTGGGCCATTGAATCTTATCAATGTCTTCCTCATTTACCAAGGGCATGTCTTACGGAGAATACTTTTGAAGAGTTTGTATCATCTGGTCTTGTGCTTTGTCATTATTGTGGGTGAGTAATATCATGCACATGGTCCCGGTTATTGGCACATTGAGTAGGCGACCTACCGTTCCATTTTTCAAAAGAAATTGCAAGAATGTGAGGTCCATCTCAGGAAGCCACCTATCCTGTTCACCAAACTTCCCTGGAATAACTAAGCATCCCAAAATTAGGCGGGACATCAGCCACCACAATATCAGCGTGGACCATCTTTGAGGGGTATTCTTTAAGGCAGACTTCAACATTCTCAACCACCCCATGTATGGGTATGGCTTTAGATTTGAAACCACATACATTTTTTGTAAGGCCGTGTGACCTTCAAACCTTTTAAGCATGACTTTAAGTGACATCATGTTGGCACTGACACCTATATCTAACATGCAATTGTTGAGGTTTTTGGCATGGATTCATTGTCAAATTCATGAAGAAAGGAGGTTTCACCATATTGGACCCTGAAGTGATGAACTTGCAACATAATAGGGGTCCATAGAGCTCATCGATCCAGAAAGAAGTGTCAAATCGTTCCTTGATGGATGGGATCTTGATTTGCTTCTCTCAGGGGGATGTTTACATGCATCTTAGATAATGCCCTTCCGAAGTCAAGGTTTAGGTCAACCTTACCAGCCGTGGATGTCTTGGGAAGAAGCATTTCCAAGGGTAGAGACTTTGCTTAATGTTGTTGGTTGTTTCAAATTCTTTCTTTTGTACACTGAAATTCTTGTTTCTTTAGATTTTCGTGATTCTTGATCCGGGTTGTTTATCACCGCCATCCTTACATTGATTTAGGTACCTTCTTTCCGGCTTCACATTTTACGCATCTTTGTGATATTTATCTGAGAAAATCAAAAGCAGAACAATCCATGTTGTTAGAGCTTGACAGTAAGCCACTATTGTAGAGACACTCTCATCATTCCCCAATGTGCTTGTTGCATTCAGGGCACCAAGGATTTTCATCAACAACGTTCTGGGGGTAAAGTGTTTGGAACTTCATGCTCATTCTTTGGTTTATAAAATTGGCCCCCTTTGGAATTGCCTTGCTGTCACGAGACCACAGGTTGCCTAGGTCGAGATCTTTCCAACAATGATCTGGTCATCATTTCCCTCTTGATTTTTTGTAATTACCATTCATAGAAGCTTGTAGTTTAGCGATACTTTGGTACATAGATCTGATAGGCTCAACATTGTGAACTATCCTCGGTTTAGTGTCTATTCTCCCCTTAGGTTAGCAAAAGGCTCAATTTTAGATGAAAGTAGGTTCCCTTCTATTTTGGTAGCGTGCTCTTGGGATTTTTGAATGGACTGGGGGTTTTTTTGTCTCTGAGGAGATACCCTGGTTGGCCATTGAAATATTTGGTGTAAACGTGGATGAGGTAGTCATCTGAAAGATGACTACCTTGTTCATCTTTCGGGTGATGGCTTGTAGGGATCTTTTGCAGTAAGGTTTCAAACCTTGTGTGGAACTCCCAGATAGACTCATTTTTCATATTTGTAAAAGGTTATTTAGTGATGTGAGGAAGCATATTAGGGTCTTCTTTAACACTCCATCTTTTGAAAGGCCTCTTCAAGTCTGTCCATAGTTTTGATGCTTCCACCGAGAAGGCTTAGGTACTGATGCCTTGAAGGCATCATAAAGTGTGAGAATAGCCAGCGGCTAAGATCTTGACATCATCACTAATGGGAATTGCTGAAGCCCGAGAAAGAATGCCCAAAAGTTTAATAATATGCTCTTACGGCTGGTGCGCATCGGTACTAGTAGAGATTTAACAACTTCTCATACATGGTGGCATTTGCCTGGGAGTAGTAAAGTATAGGCTGACATGTCTTGGCTTGAAAGAGTAGATTGACCATTGTCTTTGATTGTTGGTTGGGTTAGTTGTATAGCGATTAAATTAGACATGATCCTTAAAGGAAGGCTCTTCGAAAGAGTGATTTGACAATAGGAGAGTTCAATGGAGGCTTTACATACGAAAGAGACAAGGAAGTTATTGAATCTCACTTTTAGTTTAATTAAGCCCGGATAGTTTACTTGAAACTACCACCAAGAAAAGGGAAAACACCTAGTGGAATTAATGAGGTAAGCTTGTAAGAAAAGGTCTACGAGGCCAGAAACTGCGAAAGATGTGTGGTTGAGGAGATTGACTGTTCCCCGACAACTGATTGCCAAAATATTCTCCTTACGACTTAGCTAGGTCAAATGGCTATAAGATGAGAATGGCCCGAATGCCGAGGAGACCTATCCCACCCAATGTCACCGATGGGGGAGTTCTTTCTCTTTAGGGTGGCTAATCCCAAGGGAGATGTCCTTGTTGACCTGGGTTTTTTAGAAGGCAAAAGGATAATAAGACATAGTAGTTATTCACCCCTCACAAGTTACCACTGAGCTGATATTCTGGCCAAAGGCCAATTTAATAAGTAAAACCCCCCAAAGAAGTATATCTTCCTGGAATAAAGCAACAGCAAACCAATATATACAAGCTATAATTCAATGGGTTGAGTACTTCATAAGACTATATGATATTTAAATAAGCAATTAGCAATAAATGTTGTTGAAGTCAATGTTTATCAATATAACAATGCAACTAATATCACTTCCTCAACAGATACTGAAATGACGTGGCATTCAATGTAACAAATCAACACACCATCAATTAATGCCTAAAACACCATTCAATTTCTCTTTACTCACTTAAAACAAGGCGTTGTTGCATAAGATGAAATATTCTAGGTGTGATGTCAGTAACTTAGGGTTAGTAGTTAGTTAGGGTTTCAATTTAAAAAGAGTTTGGGGTTGTTTGATCACTTTCACTTCTACGTTGGAGGAGTCTAAGATAAGTGCCTTTGGGCTAATGGAGTCAATTTAATAGGGGATGCAAGGGTTGAAGGGAGGACTGACTGGAGACTAGAAGGAAAGGATTACGAATGTGCTGTGGGCGGGGGCCCCAGGCTCAAATCCCTAGGAAAGAGAGGCTCACTCTGGTGTTGCTAAAAGCAAGGCCTCGTTCTCTCCTCCTTCCCTTAGGTTAACTTGGCAAACGCGGCTAGTATGAAGAGATAAATCAAGACACAGAGTGTGGTGAGGGAGAGTGTTGCTTTCTGACCAAGGCTCTATCACTAAACCCTAGAAGAAAAAACGACCCTAGGTGTAGATAGCCCTAGGCTTGGGGCGTCTCCTCCTTCTTGACTTCAGAAAATGCAGCTAGTTCGGGGAGAAGAAGAAATGAGAATGTAGCTATGGCTGGGCTCTTTCTTCCTTCTTTAATGTCTGAAAATTTCTCTTTTAGGGACATGAGACAAGGACCTACTTGTGTGCTTGTCACCTAGAGGTTTTGATTCAGCAAATTATAAATACATGTAAGAAAATTAAGACTACAACCATTCAATCAAAGTTTTGCTGGAAAAATACTTACAATTCTTTAAAAAATAACCATGCAAACCCTGGATTTGTAACACCTTCTTCAAGAGAAATACCATGAAATGCCAAAAATGCCTTCCTCCAACAAGTAAGCCTCTAAAACACCAAGAATACCCAAGTAGGGTGCTAAAATCGGACCTCACTAATGAGTGAGTGATGTGTTATGTTTAAAAATGAGGCTAAAACTTCTCAAAAAATATATATTGTATCAATGACCTTAATAAATTTCCAGGTCATAAAAAGGCCGACAAAGGCCAAAACACTAAATCATACTATTTTTACATTCAATTGTCAAATTAAAACCCTAAGCAAGCAAATAAAGGTAAAGCCCCATTCTGAGGGAGAGCTGGCCCTTTTTAAGAGGCGGATGAGACATCCATGAGCAAAACGTTAGCCCCCAGGGTCCTTTCCAACATGCCACACGTGTCACTACTGCCCAATCTGCCTCCATGAATGTCCATGAAGCTAGATAGTAGTCATGGTGAGGATGGGAGCATCATGAGCCTTCCAAGGTGATTCCACTAAAGGGTCATTCCCTAGGTGAGACTCAGCCAAGTGCCTCCAGATGGAGCGTCCTCTTCTTCTAGAGTGCAGACCTAATCCAACCATTGTCTGTCTACCTTTACTGATGGGGTCTCAGCATCCATCGTGAGCTCTTGACCCCATGGAGGTCAGTGATCATCTCCCCATGTGTCTGGAAGTCCCTAGTAATTTTTGTCTAATTCAGAGCATGATCTTGCACATCAAAATCTACGCACTCCATGGGCTCATGTCAGGTCCACCCCGGAATCATAGCAATGTTAATCATGTTTCATCATCAATATTATCAAACATACATAAAGACCCTAATACATCGGTCAATAGGTCAAAGACATTACAAAACCTACAATACATAACTAGAAAAAAGACAAGGCGTCCTATTGGAGCTAGTATCCACAAGAAGGGAAGTTTCCGGGAAGGTTTCATCCAAAGCCACCATGTAAGTGAGGTGATGTGGCTAGGGGATGTCTAGACATGTGGGTGAAGTGAAATCAGGGATGCATGATGTTATCTATGGGTGCCTTTGTAGAAAATGTTATTATCTGTCATGGATACAATTTTTCCAAAAACTGGGTTCTTGCCTTTATTCTTTTTCTTTTATTTTCTTTTCTTCTTCTTTTTCTTTATTCAAGGGCTAACCAAAGGACAGTGCCTTGGCATGGTGACGAGAGATGACAACGTTACCCACAAACACCTCACGAAAATGAGAAGGTTAGCTAAGTGATGAGACCCTACACTTAGCCATACAACCAAAGGTGCCTGCCTTGGTGTGGTAGCTTGAGATAATTGGCAATGTCATACTGTTATTTACCCATGAACCTAATAGGCTATTTCGTGATGGACCCTATCCCTCATATTAGGTCTTGTTTATATTTCTAGGTCCCTCTTGTTTCTTACTAAGAGGCTTTTTTATTGCCTTCTAGGGGATCTGATGAAAGCATCTCGAAGTTTTGTTTCTAGGCTTTTATCTTTTTACAATTTTGCTTTTATACAGGCCTTTGGCCTTCTTCTGAGAATAGGTGCAATCCAATGCAGAATAAGAGAATGGGACAAGAAGTGGTAGGAGATAAGATGAAATAGTGGTGCTATGATGGGAGAATTGGAGCGATGGCTTTAATCCCAGTGGCAAGCCAGAAGACCTTTGGGCCTGAGGGCTTGCTAGGATACCTTGTCAATCTCCCAAAAGCATGGTCAAGTGGGCTAATGTAAGATCAAGCAGTTGTTAGAAATAAAAGATAAATGCATATATGTTCAAAGGTTCCAATGATCAAAGTAGCACATACCATGATACCTCGACCAATTACCTCATGGAGCAAGAACCCTCGTCGATACAAGACCAAGCGATGGTGATGGATGTTGCTTTTGTTGACAAGATAAAGGCGATGGAAGAAAGAAAGGATGGGCCCTTGAGTGTCTTTCAGAATCCAATCCACTCTTGGTACTCCATGTCTAGGACACTGTGGGCCTCGAGACATGATCTCCTAGATTATCCTAAAAATCGGGGGGAAAACACATACAATAGACAATATGTTGATGTATGTAAATAAAATAACACTTCAATCCTATCTAACACATCCAAGATGAATGAAGCCCATAATATGCAGCATTTAGTAGATATACTTAGATAACACTTTACCTTAGATCTAATGTTGCAACCACCAAAAAAATTTATTACAATGTTACCTCTCAAGCACAAGAAAACCAAGCATACGCCTTGCTCCTCTGGTTATCCTCCAAAGGATTTCTCCTTTATTGATATTACTCAAGAAAAAATAGTCTTGGGAGTGAAAATACTCCAAAACCTAAGAGCATAGAATGGGAATGAATGAAATTATGGAAAGAGGAGAGAGAGAGAGAGTAAAATCCAAGTAGCATAACAACAGCTCAAGATATGGTAAGTTGGGGAGGAGAATGAGATCTATTTATACTTGGAGAACTAGAGCCTACCTCTCTTGGATGTAAGCCAAGTGTCCACCACAAAACAAATGAGTAGATCTCAAGGCTAGAGCACACCACTTAGGGTTTGCACAATAGATCTAGGGTATAGAAAAATGGCCTGGATAAGATCTAAGGGTGTGTAGGAGACATGGGATTAGGTGTCAAGGTAAGAGGAGACACAAATAATTTTAAAATTATTTGGTTGAGTTCAAGAAGAGGGAGGGTGCACTTCTCTTGGAGGGAGCACCTCTTGGGATGAGGAAAAGGGAATGAAGGGTGAGAGATGAGTGAGGGAGAGGGGTTGGGATCACACACAAAACTCATGAGAGAAGTTGTGGGATCCATGCTAGGGCAAAGAAAGAGCCTCAAACCAACAAAACGAATTTTTTATTGGAGACACAAAGGAGGGCATAACTCTCTTGGGGAGCGCTCCACAAGGTCAAAATCGAATTAAAAGAAGCTGATGGAGTGGGGTGGAGTGAGTGGGGTCACCTCTAGGGGTGATGTAGAGGCTAAATGAAGTGAAAGTTTAAGAGTGGGGGCCACACTCAAGTCACAGAATTAATTAAAAAGGGAAAAACATCAATCCCCTAGGGGGAAGTGATTTTAGTGTGGAAGGTGGGAAAGGGGTCAAAAGGTTGGAAAGGTTGGGAGGCTAAAAGTTATGCTTAGGGGTCTCTCTCTAACCATCATTTCAACTTTTCACATCCTCTAACTCATTATTACAACTTTTACATTTTGCCATGTGTGGACTTTACCAATTAAAATTGATGTTTTAGGTAGTGACACTTTCACAGTCAGTCTAACCCATGGCTAAAGTTGTCCATGGTGAAACTTAGTCCATGGATGTAAGGGGTGCTGTTCCATTTCTTTTGAGCACAAATACCCTATCAAAGTCCAAGGACCTAGTTTTTACAATTATTAATCAAAAATAATTAAACCCATACCTCCAAACTTAGGGGAAATTTAATTAAAAATTAATTAATTAAAAAACTAACTTAGACTCAAAAGGAATTAGCGAACTTTCTAAGATGTCTTGCATGGTCATTTACAATGATTTCCCTATAATAGTTACCAAAACATAAGCCCACTAGAGCATTAGATTTCACCACTTTGGAGGAATTATTGCAAGTGTGAGGGAAAAACTCATTGGAAATCAACCAGGCTGAAAAGTTTAGTTGATAACCTGAGGATAAAACCCTCGGTGAAAGGAACTCTCCCGATGAAATACGATCCCAAGGTAGCTGACCTAAACATGAATCATGCAGACCTATTGCATTATTCTTACCTTGGGGATCTGGAAATTCAATTACAAAAAGAAGTGTTGGGGCCAAATATGCCCTGTAGAACCAAAGTCTCGACAACATGGCATCGATGATTACATCTCTTCATGGCACATGGAGTTGATACATGTTGGAGAGGCGGTCAACAAATATTAATATTAATAATAATTATCTTTTCCATTTATTATTATTATATTAAGGTAGGGCCGACTGTACCCTTTACTTAACAATTAAGATTCTGGTGGAATTGATATGAAACAGAGTATATAACAAAGGATCATTACACCCACTAGTGCTCATCCATTGGGGGCGTATAGAGGATGTCATAGCTACGATTCCTTGCATTACCTGGAGAAGAACCGAGTCCTTCACCGCGTTCACTGTGCTTTCGTCCGCAGAACACGTCCACTCTGATCTGCTTTCCCACATACATGACGGAGAATCATCTGGAGTCTTCATGTCAACTTTCTGGTTCTCGGAGAGGCTCTCCCACATCATCTTCATTTCTGTTCTCATGGCAGTGTGCCCAACACTTTTGGGATTTCACACATTCACCTTGTGCTCGACCCGCGAACACGTCCTAACTCAACAAATCCATCTTTTCCTTGGGATAATCATCTAGAGTTCTTCTCACTCCCTTCATGGAGGAGGTCATCTCTCACGTTCTAAGCTCTGTCAGTAGGAACCAGACCCTTCTTAGGGATTTCTCTCCCGGGTTTATGGTGAGAGAAAGGCTCCATAATTTGCAATGATCACACCTCACCCAAAGGGTTTGTAGGCTGAAGAATGTCTCACATATTTGCATTCATAAACAAAACATCCCCAAAAATCTGTTTTGGAGCGTCCAGAAATCTACTCGGAGAATGTCTTGTGGTGACCAGCAAATCCCTGAGTCCTTGTTGAAGTCCCTAGTAGTTTGGGGATATTTCCTAGGGTTTCCAAGTCCTTGAAATGTCGAAACAACTGGTACAGTGAAATGTCGAAACAACTGGTACAGGGGTTTTTTTGGGGGGATGGATCCCCATGCAACATAGGTAAATACGAATAGTCATCAAACCTGTTGGAAGATGAAACCAAAGGTCATATCTCAATGTATTTATATGTGGCTCACATTAATAAAATAATTCAAGCCTGGAGTTATTCAAGGCATGTCATTAGTATCAAAGCTGTGGTGGATTCAGTCATACAATAGCGAGTCTGACCTGCCTAATCTAGTTTACTTACAAGTTGTGGTGAATAAAATGCTTAGACTCCACCCAGCGAAGCCGTTTTGGATTCCACACGCTTCTGTGGAGGACTACACCATATTGGGTTATCAAATCCCCAGGAGATTTGACTTCTCGTGAACCTTTGGGAGATTGGGAGGAATAGGAAGTCACACCAATTGGGAACTCTTGTTGTGCAATTTGCAGTGGCACAACTCATGCACCGTTTCAACTGGAAGCTCCCCCATGACATGGATGTGTAAGAATTAGAGATGATTGAAAAATATGCATTTACAATACTCAAATCCCATGATCTCTTTGTTGTTCCCACTCTTCGCTTTCCCATTGTAGTGTAATTCCACAAGTATATTTGTATTGTCAACTGCCTACCTTTTGTTGACTACAACACTAACACACCACGTAGAACCTGTTGAAATAAAGCCCTTGTCTTGTAGAACCCGTTCACAAGATCATTTATGGGATAACCCAGTATTTACTCGAAAGCAACTTAATATATTTTTTTAATAGAGACTATTATTGTACTGCAGAGATCGTTTCCCATGGTCCAGTAATAAATTTAGTTGATAAAAAGAGTGCATTCCATTTCATGCAAACACGGCAAAATCTACATAGAGATATTCCACTATCATCCATTCCAACGTCTCCTTAATCAAATCATCAGGTAATTGAGATACTACATTATCCCCAAGGGCCCAACATATATGTCGCCCATTTTCAAAGGTGAACTCCAAGAGATTATCAATAATCGTAGAGCAAAGTGTCAAAACTGGCTTGTACTAGCACTGCTTATATTTTTTAAGTAATTTTGTTTATAAAAATGCATTCTTTTGCAATGTTGCAAACATCGACATCGACATCGACAACAAGTTCGATGATGGACATTTGCACTGATTGGAAAGCACATTTGTTGGTGGAATACTCCAGAAACAAATTTGCTTGTGAGGTGATGGATGGTGTTGGGCGCAGGCCTATTTTGAGGAGATGCTATGTTTGGAGGAAAAACCCAGAATTAGAAAAGTACAGCTAGAATCTCTCAGAGCGAAGCAGATAGCCAAATAGTGCGCAGCTCTTGAGTGTTAGCTTTTTAGCTCGGGAGGCACTCTGCATATTTTGTCTTGAATGCGGATGTAACCTTATGTTTACACTACCAGGCACTTAACTTTGTAATGGGTTTTTATAAAGTTGTTATAAAGTGGTTCTTTTATTAAAGTGACTTTTTAATAAAGTGTACCTTCTAATTTTAAAGTGACTTTATTTCATAAAATGCACTTATGTAMTAAAGTGAAATCACTTTAATATTTTAAGTGATTCATTTTGGAGGGAATGGATCATGACCCTTGATCTTGAAAAAGGCAAGATTTAATCTTGGCCTTTGGATTTAGGGTTGGGGAAGGTGAAAAGACACTTTGGAGGGAAAATGTCATTTTCAGATTTATAAAAGAATGCATTGGGTAGTGTGAAAGACACATCGAGAGGAGATTGAGAGAGATTTTCCGAGAGAGCTTGAGAAAAGAAAGTGAGCAGCTCGGTGGCGCCAAGGATGGATCATGACCCTTGATCTTGAAAAAGGAAAGATTTAATCTTGGCCTTTGGATTTAGGGTTGGGGAAGGTGAAAAAACACTTTGGAGGGAAAATGTAATTTTCAAATTTATAAAAGAATGCATTGGGTAGAGTGCAAGACACATCGAAAGGAGATTGAGAGAGATTTCCCAAGAGAGGAAAGTGAGCAGCTTGGTGGGCACATTTCCCAAAAAAAAGAGGGCACAAATCCCAAAGAAGATTTTCTATGTGTTTGTTGTTCTATTTTTTTTTTCTGTGTTGGGCCGTACTGTACAAGCTAAGGGGGAAAGAGAGTTGGTAAGTTGGGAATTGTTGTATGGTTGAGAAAACTATGATATCTTGATAGTTGACTGGTGTGTGTGAATTAGAGTCAGCCTAGGCACTCGTCCTTGTGGATTCATAACCCCAACTTGGGGGTGGCCTGTTGTAGAGAGTGAATGTGCAACAGAACCTAAGGTTGGATGGAACATCCAATGTTTGCAACCAATCGACATGGTCTTTTGATAAAGATAAGTTCTCTATTATGTGTTTCTTATATTTTTGTTGTGTTATATTATGCTTGTTTATTGTTAATGCTATGTGAATCTTTTGTTGTTCTGCATTGCATAACATATGCATCTGTCATTTATATATGTATATCTATGTTTCTTGGTGCATGGTTTCTTATGCATGTTTCTTGATTTAATAACAACAGTATCAGAGGTTCGAAATCCATCAAGGACACAAATTCTTGAGATACCCATGCATGGGGTACGTGACATCTCATGTGGACAGATACTTTCCTAAGAGGTTAGATGAGAAAGGAATTTTTTGTTGAAGAGACCTCTAGGATGAGGCCACCAAAACATGGAAGACTTGGCCTAGTCTTCCACGTGAGTTTGCATTGTTACACTGTGACCATTTAGTTATTCAAGAAATTCAACAGTTGATCCCACCTAAGGAGTTATATAAGCTCAATATTCACACTCCAAGGCATATCTAGAGAGATTCGTTATGGCGATATGGTACTTGCCCATTTGGGTGTACAATCCTAGATGATTGTACCAGCTCTTTTTTACACCACATTCCTTCTAAGATGTGTTGAATAGATGATGGAGTCTCTCAAATGAAGAGTTGAGGTTGGTGAATCGCATTTGGACAATGTGGTCTTTTAGACTCTCTCACAGGTTGATGACATTTGCATGGCTAATAATCTACCAGGGTTTTCCCTCCAAGGAGCAGTTGTCTTGAACAGGCTTCACAAATAATTCTTGTCTGCACTATGGAGAAATCAAAACTATTCACCACATCTGTTGGATTTAAGTGTGCTGGGGAGTCCCATGGGTCAGAACCTTGTATGGGACACTTTGCATCGTCTATTTTATATTAAGATTTTTGGAAAACTGCTTTGCTAGGTGATATTGACTCCATTAACCCTTTACATTTTAGAGGTGCTTCGCACTATATTTGAGCTGTCACATTGTATATTTTGTGGAAACTTCATTGTGAAGTTGTTTTCAATGGTACTATGCTCTCTATCTCTCTTTTGGAGAGCGTCTTTTTGAGGAGTTAGATGCACAGTTTAAAGCTAGAAGCACTTTCCTTGGAAGAGATTCAAGAGGTTGTTCGGTTGAAACTTGAGATGCAGTCTGACCTAGAGACTTTTTTCTTGTCCTTCAGGTAGACTTGCACCGGTTTGTAAATCATCTTTGTACTGTAATTTCTGTTAATAAAAACAGCATTAAAAAAAAAAAAACTTGTCAAGTAACAAACCCAAAGAAAAGGCACGAGTTGGAAGTCCTGTGCCATTGTCCACTCTGGAAAATAAATGGAAAAGAATTTCCGTGCGTGCTGTCACTTGCCTCCCACAAATAACAAAGCAAAATGACCAAATACTTGTAGTAATAGTGGATAAGTAAGATTCATTCCCCATGGCATGACCTTTAAAAGCAAATGGTATCACTAAAACCAATATCTCTCAAGCATTCTCTAAATACAACTTGCCAAAACACATTATCTGGTAAAGAGAATATTCTGGGAAGGACCTTTTCAAAACTCTAGGCAGTCAAATAAATTCCAACAACGGAAATAAGCCAGAGACAGATTGACGAATAGAGAATAAAATAAATTATGGACAGCAATAAGATCCTTAGCTGCAAAACAATCCTTCCCAGAAGATCTACTGTAAAAGTAAAAAAAAAAAAAAATTACTTCTGTGCACTATTTTTTAACAGAAACTCCCACTCTTTTGGCCAGAGTGGGGTCAATCACCTGGGATATGTGGCTCAGGGATTCTTAGGTAATTAAGAAAGGCTGCAAGACCAGAACTGTGTGTATCAAACCTGGGCCAGTTTAAGTAAACTCCTACCAGTTTACCGCTGAAACATGCATATTTGGGAGTTGATGAGTAAAGTCACCGAGGTAGCCACCCAACAGCATGAAATGGCCCACTTGACATGAAACTGTGTCTGGGAATTAAACCTTGGTTGGGGCAGCAAACACCCAGCTTTACCAACTAACCAAGAGACAGCAAAGTTATTTATGGACTCATACAAGGTTGCATAGTTTGATTTACCAAACAAATATCATTCTTAGAGGCTCACAGACTTTTGAAATAGACGTAAGAAGACAACCAACCTCTCGAGCACAAGCATCCTCGGCGTCAACAGATGTCGAAGTCCCTTCATCATCATCAAGATCAGAATTATGGTTTGCATCTTCCTGGCAGACTTCTACCACCTCCATCTTCACCCACACCAAGTTTAGTTATGTTTATGGATCCAAAGGCCCCTTAGATCAGTGTACATTCATCCAGCCTCGCCAAATCCATGAATCTTCCCTGTAGAATACAAGCATTAATTTGCTCGTCCTGCAGCAATAGTATCAATTCCCACTGACAAATATTAACCTGAAAGCGATTACTGACTAGKGAATTCTCAGATATTTCCTTCGCCACATAAAATAAAACTACAAGAAACTGACCCTTTAAGCTTCAAATGGGCAATTTGGTTGATGGTTAAGAGTGGCGTGATTACCTCAGCAGGTCATTTCAYACATTTAAAACCAAGTACAAGTTGACTTTTACCATCATTTGCCATTTGGAACGTGACCTGTAACACTAATAGTGTGACTATTTAYGTTGCAAAAAGAATGTCTATGAACTAATAAATTAAAATTGAAGTTAGAGCAATTACTTTTGAAAAAAAAGCACTTTACTTTTAATTAATTAAATTAAATTAACCGCACAASGAATCTTGAACATTATTTTGTGTWATAAATAATGTAAACAATGATAGTGCTCCCGTAGATAATTTGAACTGTCGGCAATTATTTAAGGTACTTATTGCCGGCACAGTTTTTATAAATTAATTTGATTTTGATTGATAGAAAGGAAAACGATTTCAAAGATAATCAAGTTGCACACTCCAAAGCAAAACATTATGTTACAATAATTAAAGCAAAACATTATGTTACAATATTTAATTAGATATCATAACTATAAACATATTAAGGGTCGGGCCACGTTCTTTATTCTATTTTAAATTAGTAGGGATTAGTCATTACATGGCAATTTTTTATGTAAAAAAAATCAAGATTAGATATTACGTGGCAATCTCTTTGGACAGCTGGTCAAGATTAGATACTACGTGGCATTTTTTTTTTTCTTGATAGCTTATGCATGTTAAAAAAAGTTAAGAGTGGGCACCTATATGGCAATGTTGGTTGCTAGCATTTACCTACCTAACTATTCAATGTTTTATGTTGTCTAGTTGTTCAATGTTCTATGTTGTTGGTTGTGTCAAGTTCAAGTCCTAGAATGTGTTACCAGGTCCAAGGTTATTATGCAAGACAAGTTCATGCCAGAGGTTAAAGATCTTTCATTATACAAGTCATCATTGAGATCGAGGTTGAAGATATCTCGTTACCCAAGTCATGGTCAAGCTTATGATTCATAGAAAGAGTACTTTAGCTCTTGGCTTCTTTAAGAGTGCAAAAGAACAACGAAAGTATTGTTGTAATTTCAAAGATGCATATAAAACATTCAAGGAAATGGCACTCTAGGTGATAGGGTCACAAATATAAATGAAAATGTTTACAATTGTGAATTTCCTCGTATTTTTTTTTAAGTTCATTGTTTTAGTGTGTTTTCTTATGGATCAACTTGTTGTCAATTGTTAAAATTCTATAAAACTAACTGCATATAAGGCATTTGTAGACCTTCATACTCAAAAAAGTGTTGTTTGGTCATACTATCTAAATGGCAACGTAAACCAAAAGACCAAATTTTGTAACATGACAAAAGATATAGACTCTTATATATTTAAGGGGGGGGACCAACAATAATATTTCCTATGAAAAATGTGGAATAAGAACATTAGTGTTGACAAATTAGAACCGACACATTTGCAAAATTCTTACAACATGGAGCTAATGTTAAGGATAATCTTGCTCTTTCAACTTAGCAATAAATATTGCAAATAAACTCAAAAAGCCAGCAATGAAAGATGTAAAACATAGTTCTAAGATCCTAATCTAAAAACAAATGAATAAATCAATTCATGCAATCAAGCTATCTCAAAAGACAAATTTCAATGCATATTTCAAAGGCAATGTATTGTCCACATCAAGTATACATAAAAAAAAATTACTTCACTAAATACATTTAGACAACTTCTCACTAGTAGCTCTAGTGTAACTCGTAATGACGTTGGAGACAACAACTATGCTCATGATTCTTTATTTCATTACCCGTCCTTTTACCAAACACAAAGCAATCTTTGTTCCTCTAGGAAAAACAACAAAACATTCAATGACATAAGTTAATTTATAGGCCTCAAGATGACCTTTCACATAAATCTATGTCTTTATGTGATGCATCTTTTAATAATTTATATCTTAAATTCTATTGTTTAGGTATATATATTTATTAGTAAAATTTAATTTTATATACATAACATTGCTTTGCCTTTTAGAAATGCTTTGTCCTCGAAGCATATTAATGGAAAATATTTATCTCTTGTTCTAGCTTGAAATGCCTTCTCATGATTCTTTGTTCTTTGAAGTTGTGATGGTTGACAATACAAGATTATATGAGTTATGAAGCATGGACTAAAATTATCAAATTGTGAAAGGCTATGACCAACCTAATTCTATATTTTGCAAAACCTCTATTTTGAGACCGAATTGTATCAAAATTAATATTCTTTGAAATGTAAATTGAATATTGTCTTTGTCCTGAACAACATTGATACATGTATCGATTGAGGTATCAACTATTGTGATTTGGATGTAGATAACGTGTCTTTGTAGCATGATTTGTCCTTATCATACTTGTAGTGTTTTATTGATTCAGTTTTGGTATTATGTCTTCTTCATACACTTGTGTCACTTTGTTGATCACTGAATATTTATTAGTAAAGAACTTGGATTTTCCATAGTTTGTACTTCGACATTGAATATATTCTTACTTCAATTGGATCTGCATCTTTCTTAGATAGATAGATATAAATGGTAACATTTTTCTTTTATTATTGTCTCTCAGAATAATAATATTTTTCCTTTAATAACACTTTCAATTTTTTTCATTAATATTAATTCCACCTACTATATTCACTTATTATTGTTGTCTCTCATAATAATAATATTTTTCCTTTAATAACACTTTCAATTTTTTTCACTAATGCTAATTACACCTACGGTATTCACTTATTACTATTGTCTCTTTGTATAATAATATTTTTCCTTCAATAATACTTTCGATTTTTTCACTAATACAAATTCCACCTCCTATATTCACTTATTAAAATGAAATATTATTTTGTATCCTTTATTAAAATACTTTATGAACTCTCTTCAAGAAAGTATATAAACTTAGTTAATATTTTATAACCACTTAACAAAAAAAAACTTAGCTAAGACGTAACAATGCTCCTTAAAATGACAATGTTCTATTTCTTTGTTAAATGGCGGGGTTCGGTTAATTAATACCTAAGGTTATGCAATCTCTGGATCTCAAATGCCTTGATGTTCCAGCCCTTGGGATACTTGGTGAATAGTTCTCAATACGATTTTATCGAGTGAAAATAGTGGCTCAATATATCACCGCTACCTAATTATGATAAGTTTTATAAACAAGAAGATGCACTTTCTTAAATGGTATATGTCATCGCTACCTAATTATTATAAGTTTTATAGATAAGGAGATGCACTTTCTTAAATGGTATATGATGGTAGCCATGAATGGTGGCATATAGGTTTGTGTTAATTAATTTATTATATATACATGCAATATTATTTTGGTAGTGTGATGTAGTCTTCCATTGTTTATTGTTGACACTTTATATAAATTTTATTATGGTTACCATTTGGATGCGCAAATGACCAAGGGTTCAATCTCTTAATGACAACAACCATTATAATATTCACAATGATAACACTAATATGGATCGCTACTTTGAGTTTATTTTCAACTAGTAATGATATTTTTCTTTGTTTTTTGATTTTTTCTTTTCTTTTCTTCAAGAATTAGAATGATGTTTCTTCAATAGACTTTCTAAGATAAAATCTAATGGTTGGATTATGGTTAAGGACCAAGATTAGAGAAACTTTGATAAAATGGTTAAATGAGTGGCTAAAAACCTGATTAGACAAAATATGCTAAAAATAGCCAAAAGTCGAATCATAATATGACTATGATACCGATGAAATGAATAAAGTTCATTTATTAAAAAAAAAATTGACATAAAAAGGAAAATAACTAAAATCCATAAAGAACAAATAATATAAATAACTAAATATGATACTAATAAATGATATGATTTACAATGATAAGTGACCTTGATATTTATAGGCCTCAAAGTCATCTTTCACATAAAGTTATGTCTCTATGGGAT